>CAJQZM010020572.1:0-13072 GCA_907164665.1 Colias nastes | reverse complement strand
AGAGACATCATTCTTCGAATATTTGATTTAAGAATGGCAAAGGACTTCGTTCATAGAGCCTAAAATAAGGGAGGTTACGTGTACTTCTCATATTTTCTGTGTAATATTTTTTATTTCAACATCGGAATTTTATAATGTTGGAGATATAAAAGGACCACTTTAAAAACAACATTTTTTATTTGTTGGACATTTCACGAATAAAAATAAGGGTTTTTGAATTAAAAATGGCATTAATTTCGGAATATTTTTTTTTTACTTTTATTCAGCCACTATACTGTACAGCATATTAAACTAGAATGCCTTAGCGAAGCGGCGATAAAACGACATACGTTCACCCAAAAAGGGTCGATGTCCCTATTTAGTATTATGGATTACGATTAGTATTGACCCTTTACTTAGAGGCTCTTTAGTGGCTGACCTTCGGTATTTGTTTAGGAAAACACCGTAAAATATACACCAGTAACAATAACACTATATTAAGTCACTGGCCAGTAAGTCTATACCATAAACATAAATAAAGAAAACAAAAATCGAAAATCGAACACGCATTCTGCCACCTGATTCGAAATTCAAACTACAAATCCAGAACATGTAGACAAAAAATAGCCTACTTTAACACAAGAGCGTAACAGACAATTAAGCCGTTAATGTTCTTCAGATATAATTATCGAAATACAATTGTATAGTTAATCAAGTAATCATCCGATGAGATTGGTTTCTTCGAACTGTCATAAACCGGCCATCCTTCGTCAAGTAAGCAATTAATTAGAATAGATCTGTTTGGGTTTCGAGCCGTATGAATAATCAAATGGAGAGGCTGTACTTAGCCCACAGATAGACGTACGTCGTACACAAACCATCGTTTGTTATTGTGGAGTCATATGTTTTTCGTATGTAACTAACATTAGCATGGAGTTTTCCTTCTACTTAATAGATGTGTTATCCATTATCCTACTAATACATAGGTATTATAAATGCGAAAGTTTATGAGGATGGACATGTTGTTACTCTTTCAGGATAAAACTTCTGGACGGATTTGGGTGAAACTTCACAGAGATAGGTATAAGTTATAATTCAGAATGAAAATCAGCTATGAAATTATTTGAATTTGCCCACGGGTCCGGCCACAGGTAAAACCACGTCACAGCTAGAGATAAAATATGTTTTCAAAATATTTTCACTATGAGCTTTAAGTGAATCTACGTTCCAGCGGTCTATAAAAGGATTTTCGTTGAAAGTAAATTAGGAGAAATGTTTTCTGGAATAAATGAGATTGTTCACAACATTTGGTTTTATGGTGGATCGTTTGAATAGAAGGGCAAAGCGAAATAAAAAGGGTCCGTTTAATTTTTATTTACTTTTGCTTAGTACGGCGGATCTTTGCTGATGTTTTCATGAATTTCGAGGGGGTATTTAAATATTGTTTCGTGTCAATAAGGAAGTAATAGGGACGCTGCCTATAGCGCGATAATCTTGTGTAGAAAAACGACGAAAGTTTATGTTTTTGTAATTATTATTTAGAAAATAAGTCGATTAAGATCAAGATACAGTTCGATGCTTCAGTCAAATCCTAACTGGTGTTCACTTCCATTTTCAGATATAAGTTTTATATAATATTAAGTAGTATGCTTAGGTATTAAGTGTATGTCTGTTTAGAACAATTTAATTATGATTAATATTGTTTATCAATTATATTTTTAAACAACGCAGCCGCGTTTTGTTTATGAAGTTTTGATTTACTTTTTTTCAAATAAATGGAACTTACGAGGAATAAAATAGTTCTATTTTAATATAATGTACTCTGAGTTCCAAGTAGTTACTGTAAAATATATTTCCTTAACTGAATCCAAAACATTTAACACTAAAATCCTCCATAAAGCGACGGCAGTATCTGTCCATTGTTTTCCTTATTATTAAACAAACAATTTACCTCACGGGAAGACACATTCAACACTCAAAACAAGTGGAAATATAAGCCACAAACACATAAACCATTCAATACCTACATAAACACTCCTCACATTATCACATCACATACAAAACAACACCACAACTCCTTTTATAAAACACGTCAACGAAAGCTACCGCTACGGTCGCATGTTTTTAAATAAATAAATGACATCGACACGTGCGTCGTAGCCGGCGTCCGGCGCGGCACTGCGGCTTCCAGGCTGCCGCGTGGAACCCAACCCCCACCAAAACCCTTACGACCTAACTCCCTTTGGCACTAAATAAATTTGAACCCTGGGGTAGAGGCATAAGGTCTATAATTGAATAGTGGGGAGACGGTACGCCAATCGATGCTCCTGGTCAGATCTATCCGCCTCCGCTTCTGTCCTCACAACCATGTTAAATTCGCAAATTCCACCCACCAACGCGCACATTGTACAACATAAATATTTTATCGTGTTCATTATAACGTAATTATCTTTCTTCCGACGTTAGTGTAAAGCGAGACAATTATCAATGAGCTGGCTATCTAAAAATAATAACAAAAGAGTTTATCGTCCAATTGCCCTGATACTTTATAATGTGGTATTAAACATCTAAGTAGGTATAGTATGAGTAGACATAATTCTATCTCCGATACAAATCTATATTCATGTCTTGGTCAGAAGCTGTTTCTTCTAAACCAAAAGATCCAACAGATGTTAGTTACTCAAGATAAGATTATTTTTCAAACATACGTGCTTTATTTACTTCAGAATATTATAAATTAATTTACTGGGATTGCTTTTACACGTTAATATGAAATTTACTATTTTCCAGTATGATTGCTTGAATCAGATTATAACATCAAAGAGACATTCAAAATTAGGATACTTTGGGCTGGATGTTCATATCTTCTTTCCTTCGTGCTTGATTGAAAAACGTTGATCCTCTTGTCTGTATTCTTATTAAGTATGTTTGATTTAAGAGTTTCTATTTCTTCTACATCATTTCGTCAAATGTGCGTAATATAAATGCCGTTACATAGACACAAACGTTCACTGAATGATTTTAAATCGATCGACCACAAAACACTCGCTTCCAATTTCGTACACTTGCATTTGTCACCCGACAACTGTACCGTACAATAATTACGTATGCGATTCATAAACGATTCCGAGAACAATATTCTATATGCAATTTTGATGGAAAAAAACGCGCCAAAATTGCCAAATTAATTGCAATGCGATCTTAAACAGCAATTCGTATACCGAATCGAATTGGCCGTTGATAAAAAATCACCCGCCTATATTTCAAAATAATTCCATAATGTTTTTATGAAACGTAAATGCTTAACGGGAGCTATACATATTTAACTTCGTTCACGTTTTTTGCCCATTCAATAACATGTTTTAAAGAACAGCGACAGTTTCGAACCTACTTCGAAACTTGCAGAAATTGAACCAAAAAGAAGTGAAGTAAACACTTGATTCTTTATAAATATGTTAATATAATGTTTTTAGTATAAGAAGATGTGAAGTATAATTTCTTGCCCAAATATCATTTCAGGTTTAAGTAAAACAGTGTCATACACAACACAGTAAGAACTGGAGTACCTATTTTTGAAGATTTATCTTTGGAAGGACATTGCGTATCCGCTCTCTAAAGGAATAACCAAATATCAGGATAAATGGCACTCTGGACTCAGCAAACACAAATAAAAGGCTCCCAATTGCAACAACAGTCAAAGACTTTGTTTCCAAAGCATTCCAGTCCCATTTGTCTATGGCTGAAAGCATTGAATTACCTCAGAGTAAAAGCCGAACGTAATTGTACTAAAAGCGTTAATTTTTAAAACGTGTACTCGTACAGTGACATTCGTAGTGTGAATATATTGGCAGTATTTCACCGGTACAAGTGCATATGCCCCAGAAAGCTATAGCATTAAGATTAAAAATGGTTCCTATCCATATAGGGTCTGGAGCTAATTTCACGTCTGTTTCACTGATCGATTTTACTCTACGTGCAAGGTTGTTTTTTTTAGTCTTGAATACAGGACTGTAAGCGCACTAGACATATAAACGACTATCAACTTTACTGTGAGTGATATAAATATATTATCATCATTCACTTTGCTCTTATTGTGTGACTATAAGATGATGATTGCTCAAATTATTTACTGTGGATTTCAATAATTTGAAATATTGTGACTAAAAACGGGTTTTAAAACAATTAGTATAGTATTCCTTTAGTAATCACTTCCTCAATTTAAAATTTCTCATAATTTCGTATTAATAATGTCAATTATAAATACATATCTGGCTGGGATTTGGCACGCCACGAATTCGGTAACTATCCCAAGGCAGGCCACTTGCGTCTTTTTGCCTATAATAAATAACTCACCAACATGACATAAACAGTAATTAAAGCATTGCGTACAAATTTATAACCACTATTAAAGTACCTCCTACTTACATTATGTCGAGATAATCGCGTGCTACGCTGGGAGGCATAATTATCTAACGTCCGTTCACCTCAACCACCAGTGGGCTAATGAGTGTCATATCTTAAATCTGGAATTACTTTACTTAAATTGAATCGACGCAGTTGAGGGTAATTTGGGATTCCGTGAAAATTAAAATTAACCGTTCTTTATAAATTTCATTTAGTTTTTGAGATAAATAATACAAAACATAATTACGTATTGTATGCACATATAAATCGTTGCTGTTTCATCGTGTACAATATTTACAATAACCTAATGCTAAGGTTAAAATTATTTACGTTTCCCGTTCAAAAGAAATCGTTTTTATATGTGAAAGTTCAGATTTTGCATTGAATGTGGTTATGTCAATCCCTTTTCCACCGGACAAAGACATGTGTCACAGACAATTTAGTTTGGGTTGAAATATGTCACCCTTGAATAACTAAAATGTGTACCTTCCGTATAACCTGATAGCTTACTTTTTAAATGATGCAACAAAAAGGGAAAAGTATTAAAAATCTGTGGCAGAAGTTATTTTTATATATTCATAATATTGAATTTCTTTATTTGCATTGAATTTCAAACAGTGAATCAATCTATCAATAAAGTGTTTCATCTAATTAACGGATCTTGGACTAAACCAATAATTGAAGACGCCAAATTATCTACATAGTATATGCAAGAATAACAGAAACAGCAGTTCGAGATGAGAGTCGAAACTCAATACGGTTCGGATTACACTCCAAGATCCGCAGATATCTGAGATGGCACTCATTACATTCGATACCTGTTTAATTACGCATTGAGATTCATATTTGAACTTGATTGGCATGATTTATTTTCTAAGACTGCATTTTAATAGTTTTTACCGATTAATAGTTTACAATTCACACTATTTTTAAAGTCGATATTATTTTGGGTGCAATTTAATATTCGTCTTATTATGTTTTTATGTACACGGAATATGCAATAATTTCTTCTCTATAGGGACTAAGATGTCCAATGTGTTCCTGAAGTTTTATTTCTGTATTTAAATATAAGAGAAATAATACAATGTATCATAATTCTAAATTAGTCTCCCAATATCGAGCTTCCTCATAACCCAAACAAAAGGTGTCAACAATAAAAGCTTCAAACGATTAACTGAAAATATTAACAGACCGTAAACGTTAAGTGGGCGGCATCTTCACACGTCATCTCCAATTTCGTGAACAAAAATTAAATCCATCCTCATTAAGGACACTTCCTTTGAGGGACATTTATTTCGAGTCCACAACAATGCAGTGACGAAATATATTTCGTTTCCCGCCATAATTCAATTCAGGGAACGCATTAACCGCAATCGTATTTTAATTCTGTTTGGATTGGAATGGTGTTCATCGCGATTCGCACAAAGCGAAGCTGTTTGCGATGCCTGTACATTCGTTTTGCGCTGATTGACTGGCCTTTTCTGAGGATAACAGCAAAATGTTTATTCTTTTGGTCTAGGGTAGAGATTTTAAGTTTTGTTTAACAGCCTTAGTTTTCATGAGGTTTGTAGATTTTTGTGCAGTGTTGTCTATTGCATTCAATGTCTACATAATTTGTTTTTCATTTGATTTTATTATAATCCCACTAATAAATTCCAGTCTAGTATTCTCATAATTATTAAATCGCTACTTAAACGCATAGCGAAACTTTTCAATTTATAGAAACACTTGAAACTGCGTTATTTAATCCATTTTTACCAGAATTTAACAAATAGTCTTCTTTCCCATCATTGCCATCGTAATATTCCTTTCATCCAAACTAGTTCTAATCCCATAATCCAGTGTAAACAAATCTTTAATCCTCACTAAAAGAGCGTTACGCCCAACGCACAGTGGCGTGGGAACCGAGCGAACCGCACAAAGGCTTTACGGTTCCAATCCGTTTGTAATGCTGTTTGCTAGTTACCGAAGCTACAATAGAATGATAAAAACTGAAGTAGCTTCACCTGCTTCTAAATCAACAAATATATCCGTACAAAAATATCATCCATCGGAGGCTGATATTTCGTGATAGAAGGTTAAAAATACACTCCCTATCTCCAGACTACTTAGAGTCGATATTTCTCCGTAGACATTGCTTAAAAAAATTGCCATCAGAAACCCCTCTACATTTTAAGAGTCCTCTATAGTCTATGGAAGTGGGCTTTCTGTAAAAATAAAAACTGCCGTGTTCGCAAACAGCTTACCATTTGCTACTTCAACATTTCGACGATTAAGATAACAGGTCATTGTCGTTGTGATAACAATCGGCGTTTTTGCAAGATACTAAGATACTGATTAGATAATAGGGGAATTATGCGATACTCATCTATGTCCTAATAATAATAGTGTAAATGTAAGTTTAGAGAACTGAACATATGATTTACTGATTGTTTTGGAATATAAAATCTAGAATAATGTAACCTACAGTTAAAACACACGTGTCAGAACTAAAACTTCTTTGGCAAGATCTTTGAAGATACCTAAATCGTCGCCTTACTACATGACGTAACGGTATTGCCTTGAAATTTTACTCTCAACGCGCCTAAAGAATTTTCACTTCAAAAACTTTCCCATCTATACAATTAATGTACTACCAACATTACGTACAGAATAGCCAAAATAAAATAAACCCTTCATCACTCCAAATATCAGTTTCATTGGCATCAGTTATAGACTAAACGATGTTGCTATCAGATTATACATTACTAACAATACCGCCGAGATTCAAAGCCAACCGTTAATTCCCACGACACGTTAACACTTGTAATATCAATAATTACAGTTTCAAATCTAATTATTGATCGTGAGAATTGTTACCAACTGTTACTCCGGTAAACGTCTTCATAAACAAGCTTCACAGAGTGTTTAATTAAAATAACAGTTAAACAAGAGATCAGATTAGAATTAAAAACAATGGCACCATAAAGTTGGGTACGTGAGTCAGTTGTCTGGAGACCACGGTACCGCAGAACAAAAACTTTCTATGTGTGTTGTTCCCAGTTTGTGTTGGACCAATTGAAGCCAAAACTAGGTATAGAAGTTAGTTCTCTTACGACTGGGGAGGGATAAATACTGGTTCATTACGTTCAGTAGAACAGATTCGCTTTAAATTCAAGTTTTTCAGCATTTGAAATAACATGTAGGTACCTACCATTTATGTGATTTTTTTCCTCAACTGTGAACATTGTCTTATTTTAAGCGTAATGTGCAAAATTACAATTACAAGATATAGAAAGATATATATTAGACTTGATAAATTACATGGAATAAGACCCGTCTTAATTTTGAATATTATAGTTTTATGGCACAGATACGAGTACTTTAATAAACAACACTCCGAACATAATGGAAGCCACATCAAAGCTCTATTTATAACAATTTCAATTTCAAAAGGTATCGGAGGTGTAAACTTGACTAAGTGTTCCACTTCGATCGGCCTAGAAATTACAAGTGATTAGAAATCTTACTTCGTTAACCAGTTACAGTAAGACGGTTAAGGTACGAATGGACAATTCCTGCAGAGTATAAATGAGCTTGATATACTTTTGTTTTGTGAAATCAATACAATGTTTTATTCTAGCTTAATTCTCCATTGAGAATATTGATTTATAAAAGATTTTAATAATTATGATAATTATTAACAAAGCTATGATAGTCTTAAGATCGGTTACAGAATTTCTGGATATGTACTATTTAGCTTGTGTCGTCTGACACAATCTGTTAATAATTATCATAATTATTAAAATCTTTTATAAATCAATATTCTCAATGGAGAATTAAGCTAGAATAAAACATGTAAGTTAAAATACGTAAAAATACGTGTTATTACCGCATCAGTGACTTTATCAGAGTCGTGATAAAATCGCGGCTCAGATAGTATACCTCCATGAACCAAATAGAACATAGAGTTAAGAAAAATAAAGTTTGACAATTCACTTGCATGACGGCAAGTTATTTGCTCTATATAAAATTTGTTTCTTTTCAAATATCACCAACGAGTTACGTGAATCCTGATTGAAAACGAATTTCCGAATACCGTGACATTGCTCTTTGTATACCCCAGTTACCGGATAGCGGAAAAACATCCAATAATAGGTGCAAATGGATTTAAACAAAGGGTTCAGTCTACAATAAAAATACTACTCCCTTTGTAAGCTGATACATAAAATTTGGAGTAAAATTCCCCACTGAATTCGGAAATAAATATCGTACAGAAAATAAAATTACTCACCAATCGGTGCGTCACGGGAAAGATGTGAAGACACCTGGAAAAAGAAAATTCAGTTATTGACTTATGATACGCTATAAACTTATACTGGGACTACAGGAATAGCATATACGTCCAACATTACATATTTTTAAAAATGGTTAGATTTTGTTTTTGACTTTTTTTAATAGTTTTTTTTTTAATCAAATAATAGATTGTTAATCCAGCCAAATTGTAACAATAGCCTCGTAAAACTACAAGTACTTCAACTGCTTAATATATATCAGTCTTTTATACCTAGTTCTCAGTCCTTATTACATTTACCCTATTTAATATCTAGGCAATGCACGAACAAACATGATAAAACACCCGGCTAGCCTATTTTCCCATTAAAGCGTGTCCCATTTCACTGTGACGTCACCGGAAATAAATGGACCCGTATCAGGCTGTTGCCGCCATAAAGCAGACGCCATTTTGACTGTACTCTGTAAGAATTAAGCGTTTTAATGTACTGGAATCTCGTTACTTTTCATGTTCTACAAGAACAAAAACATCGCTATTTCGATCTATACGTATTTACAATTCATTCAATACAATCTGAACATTGTTAACCAGTTTTCAAAAAAGTGTTTTTTAAATAAACCTCCAAGTGTTATTAATTCTATCTACCCACATTTGGTATCCAAGCAAGTGAAAATTGAATGTAAGTAAACCTTATTGATTTCTTGTAAAAACCGTTCGTAATACGATACTAGTACAAATTACAATCAACAAATATCGCAACTTCATCCTGTCTATGTCAATATTGAATCTACCCTCTCTTTTATTCCCAAGATCTCTATATTTTATCGCTACGTAGTTACTAGTTAGGGGCCGTTCAAGTATTACGTAAGCACCAAGGGGGGGTGGGAGGGTCTCTATTTTGCTTATTTTGGATGACATGGGGGGTGGGGGGTCTAGATGATGATTACGTCATCGTTAGTAATTTAAGTTTTTTCGGGGATTCCCGCAAATAATACATATTATGCGTAGGCACTCGCTTTGAGAACTGATTAGGGGAATTACCGCGCATTAGGGAAATAACCGTGCGCTATTCACTTGTCTAATAATTCACTCTCGTGCCGGCCGGCTGCAAGTGCGCATCTATCAGTATTGTTTTGTTTGGATACTAAACGTATTGTAAGCATTGAAAGTTATCATTTGTGTTTATGTTGATGCAATTAGCCAAAGTTTAACGTTTTAATTATTTAAATTTAAATATCTTATTAGAATGTCATATCATATAGACAAATCCAAGTTATACCAAAAACTGTTCCGAAAATATTCTTTGTTAGTTACATATGTTCTTTATTTCTGATTATATTTTTTTGTCATTTACTCTATGTGTATCAGTTAAACCTAATATTTTCATGAATTTTCCTATTTTAAAAATAATATAAAAAAACATTTATTACTAAAAATGTTTACGTAAGCATAGGGGGAGGGGGTAAGTGCTTTGCTTACTTTTGATGACAAGGGGGGCGGGGGGGTAAAAAATGGTAAGAAATCTGCTCACGTAATACTTGAACGGCCCCTTACTAGTTAAACAAACTCGCCGTCCGTCTGTGTACTCAGTTAATACTATTGAAGTACGCTTCTAGAAGGGTTAGTTACGAACTTAAGTAAAAAGTTGTTTGATTATCTTTAAAAAAAACCGGCCAAGTGCGAGTCGGACTCGCGCACCGAGGGTTCCGTACAAACCTGCAAGGTTTACAAAGTTCGTTCATTACGACAATCGAGTCATAACTATGTAGCTAAATGGGTAGTAAGTTTAAAATTATTAAAAAAAATATATTATGTGATGTTACTAAAAATTTATGGTTTTCGTAATTTTTCCTTTATCTATGCTATAAGACGTTGCTTCATACCAAATTTCAAGATTCTGAGTTCACGGGAAGCACCCTGTAGGTTTTGATTCCCTTGCAAGTGTCGAAAATTTGCGGCATAAACGGCTGTATCTTTTGATTGCGTTGGCTTAGAAGTTTGATTTTTTCACAGCTTCAAGGGACAGTAGACCTGAGTAATTGATAATAATTTCAGCTTCATACCTCCACGCGTTCCTGAGAAAAAGGGTCTTGACAGACGGACGGACGGACAACAAAGTGATCCTATAAGGGTTCCGTTTTTTCCTATTGAGGTACGGAACCCTAAAAAGTACCGAAAACTAATTGAATTTTAGAAGTCTGGGTTTTAATATAAGTGGTACATTTATACTAATCTAAGCCCCAAATTCAGTTAACGAAAGATTATCACATTATCTTTAAACTAGCTTCCGCCCACGACTTTGTACGTGCATCCCCGTTTTTCCCCGTTCCCGCAAGAATTTCGGGAAATCCTTTCTTAGCGGATGCCTACGTCCTAACATCTACCTGCATGCCAAATTTCAGCCCGATACGTCCAGTGGTTTGGGCTGTGCGTTGATAGATCACATATATCAGTCACCTTTGAGTTTTTTATATATATGTATATAGATGTTTCATTTTCTAAATTTAAGCGATTTTAATAAACCCGCAGTGTGAAAACACACCAAAATCATAATTAGAATTCAAATGTTAAAATAAATCTATATCTATACTAATATTATAAAGAGGAAAGGTTTGTATGTATGTATGTATGTATGGTTTTCACGCATAAACTACTGGACCGATTTTGATGAAATTTGGCACAGATAATCCTTAGACCCTCAGAAAGAACATAGGCTACCTTTTATTGCGAAATATGTACCACGGGCGAAGCCGGGGCGGACCGCTAGTAATATATAAAAAAGAAACCCTTTTTCCTTGGTCACGGCATCACGAGTGAACGGGTGGACCGATTTCGATAATTATTTTTTTATAATATTCCTTGAAGTATGAGGATGATTCTTAAGGAAATAAAACATAAACATGTACCATGGGCGAAGCCGGGGCGGACCGCTAGTAAATAATAAAAACTAGGGATGCATCGATACGCCTTTTCGCCGATACGATACCGATACTCTTATAAAAATATCGGCGATACCGATACCGATACCGATACGCTTACTGTGAATTCAAAAATAAAAATAACTACGTTAAAAACAACCGACTTCAAACCTATTTAATAAATAGCACATCTAAATAATATGTAGTAATTAATAATATCAAATCTTTTTTATTTTTTACTTTTCCGTTTTTGAAGTCGGTTGTTTTTAACGTAGTTATTTTTATTTAATACTTTTTAGTGTATTTTTCAACACGAATCAAACGAGCCCAAAGTCGATAAAGTTTAGTCAATATATTACTGAGTTCCTATTCCACCTTCCTGCCACCTTCCGATTCCATCATCAAATCAGCTCTATGTCATGATAATGTTTCATCGCTATCCAATTTACATACGTATACAAAATTTCAGCTCAATCGGTTACCGGGAAGTGAATCAAATTTACTTGCTACATTTCAAATAAGTCATCAAGTACAGACAAAAATGCTCATAAAATAAAAACTACTGGGCCTATCCGAATAAAATTTTTACGGGACGAATTCGACACCATCCCGCATCGAACAAAGAAAGAATCACGTAAATCGGTTCAGAAACCTCAAAAAATTATACCGGCCGAATTGATAACCTCCTCCTTTTTTTTTGAAGTCGGTTAAAAATGAAGGTATAATAAATAAATCACAAGTCAGATTTTTCTTTTATTAATATAAAAAGTAGAGACATAATTAGGCAATTAAAAATTTTAGTAATTAAAATTAACATTGATAAGATTTTTGTTTAAAAAACAAAGTACATAATCTTAAGTTTTGCGGAGAAAGCGATTTCGCAAGTCTGTTTGAATAAGACCTACGCTGGAAAATAGTCTCTCAGATGCAACAGAACTCATTTGGAAACTAAAGTACTTCTGCGCAATTTTTTTCAAGTTTGGGTATAAAACGTCATTGCGCCAGAAAACGAATGGATCTGCATCTCTCGATATATTGGGACAACTCAACAACACCCTCACAACCGCAGGGTTTCCCCGAGCATTGTTCATGTCTCATTTGCAACGGAATAGACGAGACAACACGCTCGTTTACACTACATTTTTAAATTAAAAAGTATCGTGTATCGGTCATAAAAATATCGTCGATACCGATATATCGGCTAACCCGAAGTATCGCCGATATATCGGTATCGGTATCGGTATCGGATGCACCCCTAATAAAAACACTGGATTAAAACAAGTATTTTACACCTTTCCTTTCATTTGTATCATTTATTAGCATCTTTCCTCTCTGAAACTATAACCAAACACTTTAACCGACTTTAATTAAAGCGTTGCGAAATACAAATCGAATAGGCTATAGCAGGGGTCACCAAATGGCGGACCGCGGTCCGCATCCGGACCGCCATGCCAACCCATTTTGTGCGGACCGCAAGAACACAGCAACTTGCACTACA
>CAJQZM010020565.1:0-10906 GCA_907164665.1 Colias nastes | reverse complement strand
GAGAGAGACCATTTATTTCTCTTAAAAGCTCCCCCTTCGGTTGAAAATTAGGTTGCTTTTTTGGTAATAATTCATTTTATTTTACTTTTTACTCACCCGTCAAAATATCAACTTTTTTCAAAAACTTGAGCCTTTTATTCATTGAAATCTCTACTTTCATATGGTGTAAAAAAAATAAACATTACCATAGTAAATGTTCTCAGGAAATGCATACAAACAGTGTGATAATGAGCTTTTACTAAATCAGGCACACTTCTCAAACTACCTGAAATGTTTTTAACAAATAATTTTTTTCTTTTGAAATATTACCAAAAAATCGATACAAGAGAAGATAATATAGAGTCCGCTTACGAGACTCTCCTTTAGAAAAGATGCAGGCGGTGTGGACGTGCCGCGCGCGATCCATGCGCACGTATTGGAGCGCGCGCTCCCTACCTCGCGCGATCCGTGTGCGGTCGGTTTTTGTGTCCGCTTCAAAGGTGCCTCAGCTGCGTGATGCGCGCGCGGTGTGAACGGTTGTGTTGGATCGCGATCCACCTCACCATGAACATCTCAGAAAGTCGCCGTCTGATATCGCTTTTAAAGAATTTAAATGTTTATGGGATTTGGGATCCCAGATTCTAATTACACCAATAGAGGTGTTAGAGATGATACTTGGCGTTAGATTTCTCGTGAAATGGGGAATAAGTCGATCGAGAACCTAAAGAAAAAAAACTCTGCTTACTTCGCTTACAGCTGAGTCCCAGATTCCAAGCGATTTTTGTAAATTTGTTTCACCCAAAACCGTCGTTTTCTTTTTTGTGATTTTTTGCGCAAACATTTAAGCAAAATAAAAGTTACTGCTGCAACGGCAAGACGCCGCCGTTGTACGTGTGACTCCATATCGTTCAAGAGTTAGACTGGCTGAAATGCTGAATCACGGATCGCCTTAGGATCGCTTGGAGCGAGTGTGGACCCGGCTTTTCGGGCTTTTCGGACATAGATTACACTATTTTTATTCGAATACGGTACCTGCCTTCAAATCAGGGTTCAGATTTTTTAATGTTTCCGCATACAAAAAATACAACGATACGTATTATATTGTACAAACGGATTACGGAACCCAGACTGCGGCCTGCGCGCCGTCCGTATGTCCGTCCGTTAATCTATCACCAGGCTACTATATTACTTGGTATGTGTCAATAGGCTGAAATCTGAATCGTGAGCCGGAGCGGAGTCGTGATAGCTAGACGATTTTTTTGCAATGTACAAAAGGGTTGCAATAATGAAGCCATCAATCCTGTGGGTCTTAACATTATCTCACTCAATAAATGATTTACTATTATTTCTAATATATATTTATTGGATCATGGAATCATTAAACTAAGATTGGGTTAAGCTTGTAGGTGTCCTTAAAAAGTTTTCGTTCTATCTATACTAATATCTTAACTTATATTTTAAAGCTGAAGAGTTTGTTTGTTTGAACACGCTAATTTAATCTCAGGAACCGATTTGAAAAACTCTTTCGGTGTTAGATAATCCATTTATCGAGGAAGGCTACTATATAGGCTATACAGGGTGTAATCGTTAAGTGTGCACAGGCGATTATTCCGTAACTATTACAGATATCAAAAAACTTTTAACTGATATCGAAAGTACTTAACCTAATGAGTAAAATGGCCATAATAAATTTTTAAAAATAAAACGAGAAATATCTAAAAAATTAACTTGAAACCCTCCCATACATTTAGTATGAGATATGAATATCTCATGTACATTAAATTTAATATGAAAGATTTTAGCTTTTTCTTTCTTTTTTTGGTTTTCTGCTTAAATTACTTCGCAAATTTGAAGGGAAGTTCATTTAGGAACTGTAAATAGAGCTCCTCATTTTATTGCACAATGAGGACGTCACTTCGAAAATCTGTTATGAATACAAAATGTACCTATGGGAAATAAAATGTATGGGAGCGTTTAATGTAAAATTTTTTGATTTCTCGTTTTATTTAAAAAAAATTATTATGGCCATTTTACTCATTAGGTTAAGTACTTTCGATATCAGTTTAAAGTTTTTTGATATCTGCAATAGTTGAGGAATAATCGCTTGTGCACACTTAACGATTACACCCTGTATATCATCACGCTGACCAGCAGGAGTGGAGCACTACGGGTAAAACCCTTGCGGTTTTACCCGCAGTGCTAGTAAATAATAAAACACATGTAAAGTTTTAATTTATTGTTATAATTTAACATTCTACACAATATACGTTATTTGGCAGGTTTCAAATGGACTCCTTATCGTATAGGAGCTAGCAACGTTGACAAGAGAGAATTTTAGTATAGTTGGTTCTTTGATATACTGTTTCTCTTCCTATTTCGGTTAGAGTCCGGGCTGTCTGGCTGGCCGCAGTGGTTGCATTTATTAGTGCGCATCTTATCTGCACAGGAAAATATCCGTAATTTAAAGTCATTTATTAACGCGTAATTTTTAATCTTTTGCCTTTAGATAGATCCATCAGACATAATTTTTTTATTGCAAGACGTTTTTTTTCGTTGTTAAATAGGTGCCAAACGCAATTTTTTATTTCAAAATCATTAAAATGTCATCGAAATAGGTGAAATTCCATCAACTCTCAGCCCGGACTCTAACCGAAATAGCAAGAGAAACAGTATATCAAAAACCCAACTATACTAAAATGACTTTTTTTAAAACGTTACTAGCTCCCGTACCATTATATAATTGTAAATAAAGATACAAGTTACAACATTCAACTTCTACAGACAAATACTATTATCTAATCTGAACATATTACATAACTCAGATGCAAACTTAATGGCAACCTCACACAATCGTCATTCGTCGCCGTACATTCGAGCAACGGTGCAGTTCCGAGCAGTCATTAAGATTGAATGGAACTATAGACGTTGGTATTTACTTTAGAATCACAGATATACATACGAAAAATTCGAAACTTACTATATAGCGATTGTTGTGCAAGTGATGTAATTCAAAATTCTTAAATTTATCGCATTCCATTTATTGAAATTGTATTGCATTTTCTTAGGCAAACCTAAGTTTAGTAATTTCGTAATGTAAAAATCTAGTTTAAACTACTAACAGGCACTGGTGTAATTGTAAACGGTTTTTTATTCTCAAGTTCATTCCAAAGAAACAATATTTATTACTTATTATGTCTAAATAATTGTCCCTTTACAACCTAATACAGGAATAAAACGGTTTTAAACCAGTTTATTTGTTGCGTTTAAATCTTAGATGTCATCAATTGAATGTTTATTCTATTGAATTATTTGATAGTTATCAAATTGATAACTTAATACAATATTAAAATTAACAATAATTCTAAAAAATAACATACGCCTTTATACTTATAACAAAATATATGGTACAAGAATAATTAATATTTTTTGTATTCACATTTTTGAGATCATTAAGAAATTATAACAAAAATATACATTTTCCTGATATACCTATAGGTAACATGATCTATTAAATGCAAATATAACTCACTTAATCAGGAAGAAATTGCAATTGTAATTATCATTGAGTAAATTGAAAGTGCCATTGTAAATCTATCTTATAAGTGCTACAAGGCAAATCTAGCCGCTACATTTGTAAAACTGGAAAGATTAAATTTATACTATAATAAAGCATTATATAACTTCTGGTTGGAAGACAATAGTTTCTTGAACAAATGTATCATTTGGCTGCCAGCAACTTTGCGAGCAGGTGAAGACAAGCACAGATAGGAAATGCAGATGAGATAGAGATACATTTCCGGGAAGTATTTGTAAGTTTTCTGCAAACGCTGGGACCAGTTGTAGTTCACAAATGAGCCTTGAACCACATCTCATGCAGACTGTTGGTGCACGACATCCCGGACCTTCGATGAGGGGCAATGGTGCCCCGAGTAATGGTGGCTCATCACGACTGTACCTGTTTGTTATAAAACATTGGGTTATTTAATAACATTAGATAAAAAATCTCATGCAGACTGTTGGTGCACGACATCCCGGACCTTCGATGAGGGGCAATGGCGCCCCGAGTAATGGTGGCTCATCACGACTGTACCTGTTTGTTATAAAACATTGGGTTATTTAATAATATTAGATAAAGAAAATGTTGAATCTTTGTTGTTGTTTGTTAGTATTGCAAGAGCCAAAAATAATGTAACGAATTTTAAAAAGCCACAACACTCCTGAGCTGCTTTTCTTTTTCTGGTTTCATTTAACAAGAATAAGATAGCAAGTAATTTATATAAATAAAATTTAATCACACTGAAAGTAAGTACAAAAATTATTGTACCTAAGAATTTGTCCAGGATTATTCTGTAGACGGGTAAGGAAGGCGTGAAACAATTTATCTCCATGTAAAGGTGTAGCCTCCTCGTAAGGTTCGTCGTCGCCACCACCACCTCCTAATCTATCTGCATTGATATTTGCTTCAATTTCTAAAATAGAATTTAGAAAACATAATGTTAATTAACTAAGCTGATTAAGATAAAATAATCAGTTGGACTATTGGAGAAACATAGAATGATATTGGATATTAATTTTTTTATGATAAAACATTTCACATACCACTTTCTTTTGTATATTTATTCAAAAGATCATTAACTTTTTCATCATTGCATGCAGATTTCTTCCATTCCTCTTCAACATAAATGTATCTGGGCAAGAATTGTAATGGACTCAACATAAGACGATTTCGCAGATCTGCAGGGAGCTCAGCTGTCTGAAATAGTTAAAAAAGAATTAGTCAACATGAAGATTTCGAAGGATTAATCTAATATCCTATTAAATAGTCCTGTCAGTATTTAATTCCCAGATCTAACACATGGAACAGAATATATTATGTAGTTAACTTTTTAACATAAAAGTGCTTTAAATCTATACTAATATTATAAAGCTGAAGAGTTTGTTTGTTTGTTTGTTTGAAAGCACTAATCTCAGGAACTACTGGTCCGAGGAAGGCTTATAGGCTCTATATCATCACGCTAAGACCAACAGGAGCAGAGCAATGCTGGTGAAACCGCGCAGAACAGCTAGTAAGTGATAAAATTTTGTATTTATGAAATTATAATAAAAGTACCTGATGAAGCAGAGCCTCTACATTACTAGTAGGGGCTGTGGGAGTCTCCGCAGTAACCAGTCCTGGTTCATCCCCACCTTCAAGCTCGGCTGCTGGCATTGGCACACCAATATCGCCAACAGCACCTGAAAAAAAAAAGGAATATTTAAAACAAAGTCTCTTATTAATTATTCGAAACAACAAGCAAACAATATTTTGAGTAGCCTTGATCATAAGGTCTCATGATCTTTGTTAAAACATTACAAGTTACAAGTACAAGAAGTCAGAAAGATCAAAAAATGGGAGTTGGGATGAAAATCCTGAGTTGAATACAAATCTAAACCAGTAGTCAATATTTTTTTAGCTTATAATTAGGTGATTTAAAAGCACTTTCAAAATAGTTTATTAAAATACCTTGCATTGGAGACATGTTAGCATTGTGGGCATCTATAACTTGCATGTGTCCCAAAGCTTGTTCAACTGCTTCTATATCATAAGAATTGCTTTCGTCATCATCAGAGTTCCTGTAAACCAATTATTGATTAATGTTTTGTATTAGTGTTTTTAATTATTATAAAATTCTGCTAGTTAAGTCACAATTATAACAAACCTATGTATATTAGGATTAACAGCATTATCAACACTCATTAAATTTCCATTTGCAGAATCTCCATTGTCATTTTCATCCCAATCGTCAGATCCTGTACACCAGCTTAAATTGGTGTCTGCACTCGGCATGGCAACAACAGCGCTACTTTTAGAGGGATCATCTTTTATTTGGCACCTAATACATGCCCAACTGAAAACATTATAATTTGGCTTAATGTTAAGATCTTATTAGGGAAAAGCTAATCCTAAGTAGGAAATAAAAGATTGCCTTTATTTCCTTCCTTCATTTTTAAGAAAACTATTGCAATGCCCTTTTCAATTGCAATGTTTATGGGCAGTAAAAAGCACCTATCATCCCCTGGTCTGTAGCAAGAACAATTTTAAATGTAAAAAAAAAATGTTTTATAATAACTTTCAGCCTTGCCTTAATACATTTTGCTATGGCAGGTTACTTGCTTCAATTTTTAAACAATATTGTCTAATTGTGGTGGCCCACAAATGTCAGTAGGTATCTTTTAATGTAATTAAATATATTTAAATGCTTATTTATAATTAAAAACACAAAAAATAATCATTACCTTTCTGACTGGTTCCAGCAATTAGTATTTATACAAGCAAAAATATATAGTGTTCGATGATACACAGAATTTTCGAGTGGAGCATAACATTGCACTATTAGCAATCTATGCAAGCTGCATATTGGACATTTGGATGGATATTGCAGGTTCTCTATTGGAGGCCAATCCTAAAATAAAAGTGTCAAATAATGAATAAAGATTTATATAATCTAAATATAAAATTAAATCATTGAATGATCAAATTACTTTAATACTTCGACCAAAATGTACCAATTTACTCGAATCTAAACACAAAAACAAAGTTTAAATTTTAGTCTCATTTATATGACTAGGTACCTACTTGCTTATTTTAATTTAATTTTGTAAGTATAAATATTACAAGATATTTTAGTGGTACAGAGATGTAAGTATTTCGGGTAAGTTTGGTAAGACTAATTTAAAAAATCGATTAACTAGGCAACAATGCGGTACTTACTGGTAATCCGCCGATTTTATTGACTGTAAAATTTAGAAGCGTTCGATTTTTATCACTAATTATTTCTTCCTCATATCCTAAGTAAACTTTTCCTTGCTTTTTTGCCATTTTAATTCATAAAATAAAATAAATGTGGAAAATCAATAAATAAATAACCCTTCCATTTGGAATTGAGAATATTTTATAATTCTGAAATTCTGACAGTGACATCTGTCAGACGATTCATTCGACCACAGATAACTATATATTAGTCATTTTAAATTATTAAAAATTATAATTCAATTTGTTTTATTAGATTTATTTTTTTATTTATATGAGACATTCGACATCCACTGCGCACAAGGCGCACAACACGTCTTGAAGACATAATATTAATTAAAATAAATATGAACAAAGAGCATAATATAATCACTACGTTTTAAGAGGTGGGACTCCCCAAAGAGCATATAATTATTAATCACAATAAAAATTGTTAAAGATTTTTTTGTCTGCCTCTGTCTAGCTAACTTTTATTCAGTTAAACGCGACGCGGCTGGGCTCTCATTTCTATTCAGTTTAATAAAACATGATGATTGAATGATGATCACAAATGAAGAATCATGATTTATTTGTCAATAATCTTAAAAAAATCAAAACTTATATCTCATTATTCTTGTGAGGGTTTTGACTTTTAGTGTATGTTATCAGGGGCGGATCTTGGACTTAAGGGGCCCTGGGCTGAAACTACTTAGGGGCCTATCTAAGTACCTACTCAATTTATAGCCATGTCAAAAATTGTTTTTATAATGATATATTATTATTATAATAATATATTCTTTATTGCACAAAAAACATAAATATTACCTACTTAAATCTCGCAAGTATTAATAATATTAAAGGCGACCTTATTGCTGTGGTAGTAATCTCTTCCAGGCAACCTTCGGGTGATAGTAATGGGGGCTTTTTTATTAACTTCTTATAAGGAAATTGTTGGATCGCCCCGAAAACCGTCAAAATCGAAAATGATATTGTCATATTTTTACGTTTCAAAACTCGTTTTAGAACATAACATAGTAGAGAAATGAAGCTATCCATCTGAAATTTTGACGTTGTAGGTTTGTCTTGTGGTGGAATCGCGACCATTAGTTTATTATTATTATTTATTAGTTTAGTTTAGTCGGACACTTTAAAACTTCTTTGAAGTTATTAAAAATGTTTTATTTTCAACATAATTCGGAAACTATTAGTCTATTGAACAACATGTATAACAACTGTAGAAATTTTAATTTTCTATAAAATTGCTAATTACCACTTTATTCGTAGGTGAACGCGTTGTTTGAAACCAGTTATCTGAAAATTTGGTTTATAATTTATTTACACAATAAATAATAATTGCGCTAAATATAAACCTTATTCATAAGCGGTATTTAGATTTTAAGGGTTCCGAACCTCAAATGGAATAAACGAAACCCTTATAGGATCAGTTTGTTGTCCGTCTATCTGTCTGTTGGTCCGTCTGTCAACACCCTTTTTCTCACGAACGCGTGAAGGTATTTACCTGAAATTTATATCGAATGCGTCTACGGTCCCTTGATGCTGAAAAAAATCAAACTTATAAGCGCAATCAAAAGATACAGCCGTAAATGTTAGAATTTTTTGCAAATTTCGCCAATCACAAAGAATAAAAACCTACAGGGTAGGTACTCCCATGAACACAGAGTCTTGAAATTTGGTATAAAGTAACGTCTTATAACACAAATATAGGAATAATTACAAACAAAATGAATTTTTAATTACATTATATAGTATTTTTTAATAATTTTAAACTTGCTACCCCTTTACTCATGAACGCTTACATGTAATAAATTGATATTCACATCATAAACTCAGATCTATCTTATATATAAAATTCTCGTGTCACAATGTTAGTCTGCATACTCCTCCGAAACGGGTGGACCGATTCTCATGAAATTTTCTGTGCATATCGGGTAAGTCTGAGAATCGGCCAACATCTATTTTTCATATGTACCACGGGCGAAGCCGGGGCGGGCCGCTAGTAATATTATATATCTTTAAGTTGTAATAAAATCGAACTTCTATGTCGCGGTCGACGCAATCAGAAGATGCAGCCGTAAATGCGCACGACATTCGCAAGATAAACAAAATTCATAACCAACAGGGTACTTCCCGTGAACTCAAAATCTTGAAATCCGGTACGAAGCAACATCTTATAGCACAGATAGAGGAATAATTGCAAAAAATATTTTAAATAATATCTTAAATAATTTTAAAGTTTGTCTATCCGTCAAGGCCCTTTTTATCAGGAACGCGTGGAGGTAAGAGTGGAGTCAAGCTGAAATTTATACCGAATAGGGTCATTGTGCTGGTTTTCGTCCAGTTATAGGAGTTGCCAACTTTGTGATGCGAAATAAATATTTTGGAGCACCCTTCCTTAAACATATAATATTTTTATTTAGTCCTTATATAGTCTTCTTTAAGATAATAATAAGTGAAAATAAATCATTTTGACGTATCTTTTAATTTAAATTATTTTCTGCAAAAGTAGGGTATATGCTAGTTTTCGTCCAAAAAAACTGGTTTTCGTCCTAGTGTAAGCTAGTTTTCGACCACGTGTAGAAAAAGGAGGGTAGGTTAACTATTAAGTTAAAAACCAATTACAGGTAAATATATACTTTTATTTAAGTAACATCACAATTTCTCACTACCTTACAGGTTTAGTTTTACTAATAATAATCAATATATTAACTAGTCAACACTGAGATCTATGTAGCACTTGGCAGTCTTTATATGCGTTAGTGATGACTGTTTAATCATTCGTAATAAAGAAAGGAATACGTTACTTACAATGTAAATGAATAAAGTAATAATTATAGGACTAAGAAATTACATCAAAAAACAGAAATATTCATTCTAACAACAAAAATTTTCATTCTAATACTTTGTTTATCAAATGAAACGTACTATAAACACAGCCATAATAATACGTTTTAGCTACTAAAATAAACTATGCCTTACTGAACTATGCATTATTGTCTTACTGATGCCTTATTTTTCCGAATTGCCGTTAAAGCCTTTATTAAAGATTCTTCAGTGTACGTAGCGTTTTTTTTTCTCGCTTTCTTAGACTCCTTCGAAGCCATCTAAAAACAATAAGATCTTTCTTAGGATACGTTGAGTAAGTAGTATAAAAAAATACTGCATTGGCAAAACAGACCTAGAATAAAAGATGATACTCAAGTGAATGATAATCAAGAAAAATACAGTGTATTATGTCTGACCTACCCCCATTTATGCTACGAATAATTGACTCTACTTCACATAAGGAGAATGATACATGACTGAATGAATGACAATATTAGGTACCTACAACACTCTGGCCCTCACCAATTATTTATATCTAAGGAAGATACTGAATAGAATACTTTTCAATACGTAAAAAAGACGAAAAGTAATGCAAAAGAATAGCTATTTTTAATTTTTGTCCACTCCAATACTCATTCATGGACGAAAACTAAAACGTTTAAAGCTAAATTTAGTTTTCGTCCACTTCTTTAAATATTTTTTTATTTTGGCAGCACTGACAAAGCAGTGGACGGAAACCAAAAAATCTAAACTAATAGCAATAAAGATCACTTCGGGAGAAACTATTCAGTATTTTAAAGGTCCGATAAAGTAAAATGACCCTAACAAATATTCACGTAGCTGTTTGAGTTTCCGTCCACTTGGACGAAAACCAAATATTTTGAGAATTTGGTAACCTAGTATCCGTCCACTTAATATTTCGAGGAGTATTATAAAAAAAGTATGATAAACACTTCTAATTGCGTTTATTAAGCTTATAACTAAACATACGTACCAAAAACATTACGTAAACTAGCTAAAACAGTGATTTAACTTACCATGAACTTTTCTCGCCGGCAAATTTTTCTCTCGCGCGATGACATCTGCAAGGCACGGATGCGAAGCGGCCACTTTTACGTTAATTTTTTGAACTCTCTTCTTGACAAATCAAATTTTCATGTTGATAGTACTGTTGCTTAAACATTATGGACCGTAAAAAGTGCAAACTTGCGCGGGAAGGTAGGTTTGTATTCAAGTTTTACGCACGTAATTGTAGCAGGTCAGTCAAATGGACGAAAACTGAAACTGGACGGCAAACCAGCGCAATTACCCTAT
>CAJQZM010020554.1:0-19468 GCA_907164665.1 Colias nastes | reverse complement strand
TCTCCGTGCGCTCGAAACGTCTGTTTTGGGTCTCATTTCGCCTTAAAAGAATTAACCCTCACGCGGTCGTGTTTGTAGGGAACTAATTCGCGCGGTCTCACCACGGCAACATGTAATTATTGTACTTTTCTTTCACCAGCGCTTATCGCCACAATTTATCTAGTATATCTGCTTCAGTTGTGCTGTTTGTATGATAATGGTCGTTGGACAGTCGTGAAGAGAAGTGTTTATGGCTTTTAGAAATTAGCATTTTGTAGGACGCAGTCGTTTGTGCCGTATTGTTGGAAGCTAGATTGTTACAGATTTTTATTTTTGAAGTGAAAACTTCTTTAGCGGCGTTGGGTATAAAATCTTAAACTCGCGTCAGGACACGTGGCCTGATCGAAAAAGCGTAAGACGGATTTTTTTTTTTTTTTTTTTAGCCCTTATATTCCATGCGTTAGACGGATACCATTCCAAAATATCAAACATGCTGAACGTTAATAATCAAGTTTTCACTTCTGCCGGCACTCCCGGAGTGCAACCCGTCTTTTTTTTTGCATGGTGTGGACCTACATCCTTCTTCAATCCATACGGCATAAAAATTATTGGTCAAAGGTACTTAATTTAAACATGATCTAGTTTCAATTTCAATTTCTTATTTTGGTTAAATTTGTGTTGAAGCATTTATTTACTGCAATTCAATTAAAAATAAATTAAAATTAAATATTCAATTCCTTTGATTATTATTAAATTTAATCAAAGAACTAGTAAAACTTTTAAGAAATTAATTATTTGAAATCTCAATTTTATTTTTATTTTCATCAGACCTTTTCACTACAACTGTACTTTGTAATAATTGCCCTGTCCTAAGTGGACACCTATGAAACATCGACCGTAGATGTGTACACAGCCTATAATTAATACACCACTTACCTTTGAATTGCGCTTTGCACTTTCATTATTATAATTTGTTTTTAATAACATTATAGAAATGCACAATTTAGTTTTAAATCTTTATCTACGATTTATACATTTGTCTTACAAAATGCATGATTCTCACGATTCTGCTTATCACAATTATTAAGATGGTGTACACAAAAAGCATGAGATAAAAAGCCACTTAGGCAATACTAAAAACATTAAATATTGAATTCAAGTATCTTAGCAGACTATGAATGCAAATGTATATAATATGTTGAATTGCCACCAGATGAAATTTACGACTTTCATAAACTGTTCAGTACAAATCTTTATTTGTATCTCTATGCATTTGAATATTACTTGAGTATATTAACAATAATTTCCTTTAACACGAAATTTTCCCTCGCAGGAATAGTCAAATAGTAGTCATACTTTCTACTGCGAATGTCAAATCCGACTAACAAGTAAGACCGCTCACGACATACTCTCACTTCTCGCCATTATCTTATTCCAAGATTACGACCAGTGGTCTATAATTTGACAAATAGAGAATGAGATGCATTAGTGGGCATTTCCTTAGTAATGGGGTACTATGGACCGCGGCTGTATAATTTAGCGGTCCGGTCGCAAAGATGGGTTGCGCTCCGCAATATTAATGTTTGGTATTATAAAAACTTCATTTCATTTCAATTTGATATCTCGCTTGCATAAATATACGTTTCGTTGATTCGTTTTTTCCTTGATGTCCTTATATCAACGCTTGCTCTGTTTCAATTATTGTTAAAATCGAAAGCAAATGAATGTAGTCATTATTTTATGATTGAAAATTCTAAGTCGGCGCAAAAACGTTTGCAGATTTCGTAATTAAGCCAAGCCTTCTTATTTTGAGGTTTGTTGTTGTAGCTTTAGGTTTTGTATTATTAATTTTGAAGTTTATAATGATAAGTTATTACTGGCTGCTACTTTGCTTCTGTTAGAAATTCTTAAATTATGTTTATAGGTGAATATGCCTAAACAAAATGTTATTTGAATTAGGTAGATATTCACACATCTAACCAATTGCCTTCATTCGATTTAAATCATAATATAAAGGGACCAATGAGTGTAAACAAATGTTGTGATTAAATATAAAACAAAACATTTTAGGCTTTCATTTTTCTAAAAATCTTTATGTCTCTCATATTATGTGAATAACGCATGATGTATCAAACACTAAAAGAACCCTTACATTGTATTCCCTTCCATCATCACACAGATAATAAACGCTTCATGTCCTAATAAAATACAATTTGTGAGCAAGATCCTGATCTTAAAACTACAAGAAATGTTTATAGGGATCGTAAATAGCGCTAAGTCGATAGTTTATAGTGAACTTCGATATGGTTTTATCTGTTTTGTTATTAGATAAGGAATAACTTCGGCGCCATTGTACCACAATGTTGTAATGATTTCAGCGAACAAACGATCCAATGACATACAGTGTGAACGAAATTTATATGCTCGTAACGTTTTATGATTCTGTAATTTAATAGGGATGAATGAATTGGAAAATTCAAAGATTTGGTTTAAACCAAACGTTTACGTTTGGTTTAAACCAAATCAAAATAGCTTGAATAACTTTTTAAGCACTTAAGTGGAGTTATAAATATAGAGTAATAATCCTTCATGTAGTTTTATTGAAAGTTTTGCTTCGTGTGAATAGTTTTAATGCTTGTATTGGCATGAGTGAATGAATCATTGTGGTATGAAGGTTTACGGTGACTACCTACTCTATATTACAAATTATAAAAAAAAACCTCTGTACCTATGTAAGAACTGTTAAACCATAGATAATATAGGGTCTTTCATTACGATATGTGTTACTAATTATTATGAAAATAAAAACTCAAATGAAATACAATTTTTGAAATACCCTTGACAAATGAATAAATAGCACAGCTATTAAAAATAATATTAACAAAATAAAACTATACACATTTTTATTAACTTGTTCAGGTATGAACTTTCGACATTCTGAAATAAAATAAAATTACAATCAGAACCCTCATGGTGCACATCTCTTCTGAGTCATCAATACCAAAAATATTATACCACGCATATATTTTCATCACTCAGCTAATTCTTAGTATTCGTGTAAAAATAGAGAACTCAGTCTGCAATGTCTAAATAAAACAGGATGTCACATTTCTATAACTCTTTTATTAGCCTTCCTGACAGTCGACTTTAAACTCAATGTGCATACAATTTAAGTGCAATTTGTGTTAACTTGCATGCTCGCGCGGTTAGCACGACGACTCAATAACCGTAAAACAAACATTAGGAGGTGTAATCAAAATATAATTATATTTATTTGTGACGATGGTCGTGGATTCGGTTCCGGCACTAATGGCCTCCCGGCAGGTGGCGCGGATGGCTGAGTGAAAACAAAAACAGATGACTGTTTTGTTACAATTAGGGTTCCGTATATGTTTTTGTTGAAGATGTTATAAAAAAAAACTTCAAACACATTCTTATACAAGGTCATATTATATTGTCGGAAGTAGTAAAGCTTTTAGGGATAGTATTTTTTAAGTAAGTAGGTACATATTAAATTTTGTATCCTAGGCATGTCATTTTAATATCTAAAGATTTATTTAAACTTGTCTGAATTTTCATAGTTGTAAGTGGTTAAGAATAATCAATATTATTAGTGTGAACACGATTTTAAATAAAACTTTTTAAAGAAATATTATTAGACATTTTTAAGATCATTTTGTACGTCACTCTTTTTAGTCTCATGTAAAAGTACTTTATCCACAAAACTTAACTTCAATGCTTTCCCCACACAAAATGCTATACTTACTTCAAATAAATTCCCACGGAACCCTAACAAGGGCGTGCACACTGTAGCGACAGACCAATTTGACATCGAGTCGTCAATGACACCTGCACGATAATTCTTATTAATATACTTTATAACTGAATTATTAAGAGTATAATTCGCAAACTCTGGTGACAGTTCCCCTCACGAACATTTGTGGTTTCAACACTCTTCCTCTCTGTTCTTTGTAAGTTTTTAATTAATTTCTGTAACCAAACTTAAATTATTATCTTAAAGATTTACTCGTAAAATGGTGGTAAATAAAAGAAATAAGGAAAGTATTTAGAATAAATATTTTAACATTTAATCGACGAGCTGAAAAGTGGGCTCCCTATTTTTTGTGAAAGAATCTTTCAGTACTTTATTTAGATAAATTAAACAGAATTGCGAAGGATGTAGTAGTAGGCAAATCAAATGGAAATTTCCTCTTACTGTATGGTTACCTCAGGGAACAGGGGATTAAATCCACCTAATATCATTTGGGAAGAACTGCCTTTGATATTTGGAACTTTCCACTGTCTCTAGCAAAATAGAAGCCGTATTAACTTCTAGAGTCACTCTCTATAAGCGCGAAAATGTATGATATGTATGATAAATATGTACTCTCACAGTACAACCATCAATCTATGCTTATGAAATAAAAATGAAGTCCCCCGTCCTTTGCGACAACTTCCATAAAGTAGGGGAAAAATTAACAGGAACACTTTATATCAAATCGTTGACTTAATAATAACAAAGAGTGTGTTTTCATCATAACTGAAGCTCAAATTTTCTCTCCCCTATTTTACTTTTCTTTGACTTGGGTGAAAATTTCTTATATAGCTATAGTAATAGCGGAAAGCGATTTTATTGATAGAGCGAGTAACTGACTTGTAGAGGTTTGTAAGGGCCTCTATAAATGCGTTTCAATTAAGATAAATGGACAAAATTATAATAAAAAATAAGCTAAATTGTATTAAATAAATGGTAACAGCTATAAAGAAATACTGTGAAAATACTTATTACCTACTTATAGCGTAGGTACCTATTGACAAAATTGTCCTATCCTACTATCATCCCACTGTAGGTATGTCAAATTATAATACCTAATTATTTTATAATTTTTATTCGTAAAAATAAAATCCGATAACTCTGATCTTCTAAACTTATAGACGACATTGAACCTGAGTATAAAATCGCTATGTCTCGTCATATAACCGCAATCTTAATAATACCACCAGTACCTGTATTATAAACACCATTTGGAGAACCGTAACAAACCATTCACAGAGTTTTTTCTATGAACAAATTATTCCAAAGAAGAACCCTTAACGAGCAATAATTAGGCGATTTTGTTATACCAATTTTGTATGCAAATTTAAATGAGAGCTTATTAACATGCAAATTGAATCGTGATTTATTTACATTTATTTTAAAATCTATTTGCTGAATTAGCAGTTTATTTATTTACTCGTAGTATATTGTTAAGTTAATAGTAGTTTGTATAAAATTTAATATTCATTTACCACCCTTTTAATGTCACTTAAGTGAAAATATATTAAGATTTAACATAATAGTTTTAATTCAATATCTTGTTAATATATTATTTCAATGTAGCATTAAGCAATTTATGGCAGATATTCCCAATACTATAGGTATAGAAATATTCGGTACATCAGTAAATTAATACTTGCAAAATAATGTTTTGGGTAAATTTTAAATACATTATAATGACAAGCTAAAATTCGTTAAATTTAGTAAATTTTAGTCGAAACTTTTAAATAGTCTCCCATGCGAAGGCTCTAATCTATTGGGAAATTACTAACGCTTTGAAGTTTTCATCCAATTACAATTTGCAGTGATGTGTAAACTAATTTATCTTATTTGAATTAAGATATTTTAATAACAGACAACATGCACAGAGACTTTAATTAACGTTTTTCTTTGTCTCGGAATATTAATTAGTAGCGTTTGTGCTTCAATATTAAATAGACATTAAGATTCATAAATAAACCTTGTTGATTATTTGTGAATAAAAACACAAGGAGAATTTATAAAAATTAGATATATTTTTCCACGATTCTTGACACTACCTATTTATTTATTTTTTTCATAATATTATTCACTCTCTTTTAATTTCACTCATACAATTACAATAATTAATAAATTTATCTACTCTTATAGAGGGACAATATTCAAATGTATTCACAAATACAATATCTCCCCAGAGCTTATCGTCGTCAACATTAGACAAATTGAAATAGCCAATACTGACGTTTTGAATTTTAATCCCCAATCCCCAAGTATTGAACCTTGTATTTCCCCCGAGCCCCCGGCAGTTACATATGCTATTGACATTTAGCTAAAGACTTCTATCTGTGTTCTAATGAGAAAAACTGAGGGGAAAGTTTTGCCACGGCAAGTCCCCTGTGTAGGTAAACACGTCAGGGTCGAAAGTCCCCTAATAAGGTATCGTCTCACCTTAGGGTGATGATGCAAAGAATAGATGGTTGCAGAAACGCCGTTTTTGGCTTTAAAAATTTAAAATATTAATAAATTAATAGTTCTAATATTGGCAATGTTATAGGAACACAATATACAGTCTACATAACTTTATTCATAAAATAATATATTCTTCTATTGTTAACAAAGATCTTATAATAATGAAACGCTATTTCAAACACCGTTTTTATCTTGTTATTTCTATTATATTTACTCACACGTCACAACGCATTACGATATCTTTCGTATCTTTACGCTATAGTGATGGCATTTTCTAAAAACAATGTAATAAGAGAACATAGATAACATCAATAAATACAAGCTATCCGCCAGCGGCTTCGCCCGCTTAGTCGAAGAAAAACTCGCATAGTTCCCGCTACCGTGAAATTTCGGGGATAAAACCAATCCTATGTCCTTCCTCAGGTCTCGAGCTATCTCTGTACCAAATTTGAAGTAAATTCATGCAGTACTTATTGAAATTAGCCCGGACATACTTATAGACAAACAGACAAAAATTCTAAAAATTATATTTTTGGCTTCGGTATCTACTGTAGATCACGCCTTTTATTAGAGTATTCTTTTAAAAAATATTCAATGTACGGTTTTGACTTTCCTACGATTTTATTATATGTATAGATGTACCTACCTATAGATAATTATTCTATTTTAGTGTAAGTCTATTTTTATAGGGATTCGTAATCCTCATACTGTTAAATGATGATTAGATTGCCTGCTGCGTTCTTTATAATCCGCTTATAATCATAATGTTATGCAAAGAAGAGAGGTTTACTATGTGAACACGTTCAATTTAGTTTGTAGATAAGGCTGTCATCATACTAGATAAAAATATATTAAAAATAACACAGCTAAATATCTTTAATACATTATTACAAAGGCTGTTGAAGTCTTTTTAATGGGAATATGTTTTATGCTACACTTAAATTAACTGTACCTACTTCGTAGTGTGTTGCTACATACATATAATAGAAAAGGATATAAACATATATACGACGAAAATACGATAACTTATGATATAGAGAATCTCAATTCTAGTAATACCGAGTTTACTAGAATTGAGATTCCCTGTCAGAGTCAATTCCCTGAAGAGAACAATCGGAAGATGCCAGGTAAAGGTTGATTACTTACTTAAAAAATCAGAAAAACAGAATAATATTATATCAAATGTGTCTGCCTGAAGCTATTTAAGAAGCCTCTTACTTAGCTCTTATAGGTTTTATCTCTAGAAGACTTTTGGTTAAAAAATTATAAGGGAAAATGCGTAGATCGAAGTAGAAACTAAATACATCATCACCATAACTATTTCTTTCATAATAATTTGGAAAGGCTAAATTTTGTATCCTTAAAACAAAGCATTAATTAACCAATATACCCTTTTGATAAAACACACAATAATCCATACCTAATATGCAAATTCGCGTTATATCTCAATCAACGTTATGAAAACGAGGTTTTCGCGCGCGCTAATACCATTAGCAAAAACAAAAACGTCACTTTAAAATTCGCCTTAATCACGATATCCTGTCCATAAACCATTCGCTTGCATAATAAACTAATTTATTCAGACGGAAAGAATCTATCTTCGACTTTTCTAAGACCACACACTGCTAGTCGTTAAAATTCTAGCCCGCTGTGTCTATTAAGAAAATCTAGATCTTAAATTGTAAGATACAATTAAATTAAATGCGGGAACCGTTAACTACCGGTTAATCCTTTATGTGAAGGAAATTTATTCCTAACAAATACAGGACCAATTCTCGATTTGTTGTAATAAATGCGTACCTAGTAATTATTGTAATACACTAAGTTATGTTGTTAATAACCAACTTATAAATAGAGTCAACTTGTCGTGTGCACTGCTAACTGTAAAATCTATATCAGAGAACTATACAAAAATGTATTTAAGAAGAACAATGCAAGGAATACCTAAAATCAGTGTCATAAGAAATTTTATTGTTTATTTTTTTAATGTTAGATAGGTACTAAAAAGATTCTATAAAAATACTTATGGTAAAAGAGTTATATTAAAGTATTATATCATTCCCTAGATTCAGGAATGTGTTCATTCATTTCTTTGATCACAGTATAAGCCTATAGAGAAATTGGGTGAAGCGTTTGATCATCCAAGGTCACATTATGGAAGAGAAACGACCCTGAATTTAACCAGAAGTAATTAAATTGGAAAAGGGACAGTTCATATCTGAAATCTGTTAGATGAGAGATATTGTATGTTTGTATTTGAAATATAGAAGTATTTTTCTATCAATATCATTATGTAATGTCTACATTCTTTTGTTTATTTAGGTTACTGAACGATAAACTTGATTATTTATTTGGTTATTATTTTTCTACTGAAAAATCACAATGGTCGTTGTACTGAAATTCCTCGTGTCAGTTGGTAGGCTTTTGATTCGTCGTTTTCCTATCAATTATTAGGTTACAACAGTTAAGTAAGCAGTTACTGTAAAAAATAATGTCACAATGAATGTTTGCTACGAAATTCCCGTATTGCTTATGTTAACAATAATTGTCATATAGAGATTCTAAATTTAAATTATATATTATCTGTACTTTTTTTCTAAAAACGATTAAATACATTAGTCCAAATTCTTCCCAGGTTTTAAACATCATTAGAAGCTCACTAGTTCATTAGTTTAAAATATTTTGACTTGAACAAATAAAGAAGTACCTACTTACTAAACCAAAATCGTGACATCGTAAAAGATTAACTATTTGATCGAATTCGATCACTCTGAGCCCTATAGAAATTCCTTGATATAATAGTGATGTAAGATTCGGATTTAAATTTATCGGCACTGCGTCGGTCGTGTCAAAGCGCTCTTGTGATGATATCAAAAAATTATATCTCGAGTTATCGATAGGACGGAGTGTGGCGGGCGTTTCCATTGTGACACGAGATTAGAGTAAATCTTTAAGAAAATGTTTGTGCAAATATATTTGAATATAAATATTCCGCGTAGAGATATTTTGCTAACAGTAATTAATTTAAAAATTTAAGTACCGAGTTTCATAAGTTGACAGACCAAAATTAATTGCTGATTAAAATTTTAATGCAAGAGTTTACAAAATTAGCGTTCAAGTCAAATCGATTTTCAAGATAAAATATTTCACATCACAAAAATGTCATTAAGTGACCAATTACATAATCTTAGTTTGTTCCACTACGATTATAATGCGTCTATATTTAAAAATGTATGATATCAATAACTATGACAATATAATATTCATTAAATGCTTTTTTTCCATATGCATCAACATTTTAAATGTGAAAAATCGTGTCGTACCAAACAACGAGCACCGTCAAAGGGGGATGCAGGCCGTATATTCTAACGTTATTTCACGGCTTGTATGTCACGCCTGCACGTCTCATAGTTGTCTACAATAGAGATTGCGTCGTGGGAAATCGGCCGTGTGAGGGTGTGATGCAAATATATTGGAAAATATTTGATTCTGCAAGGATGTGAAGTAAACAGTTGCCAATTTGAGTTTGTGTGAAATGTTTAGTGCAATCTTAGACTAGGAACTTGGACTTTAGGAATAGTGGTGACTCTTGAAAGTTTTAATGCTTTAGTAGTAGGAGAATCTAATTAGGATTATTTACAGGCCGTTATTACGCTTATAGCAACTAACTTTAGGTGTAGTAACAATGGCAAACTTTCATAAAATTAATTAATATTTTACGCAATTTATTCGTAAGTAAATATGATATTACTGTATTGATGAAGTTACCTATTTAAATATGTACGGTAAACACATGCGTGTTGAAATTACCATATTGTTTTCGTTGCATGTTTAACACTTTTAAAATAAACAAGAAGGGATTATTATCAGCATATTCTTATCTTATAAACCACGCGATGGGCACATAATGAAATAATTTTAATTAATTAATTAAATATAGTTATAAAAATATCAACGACCATAAATCTATGAATAATAATATAATATAATTAAAGACACACGAAAGTTCAATTTAAGCTTACAATTGTTGCAATTGTGGCCGAGTTGGTCAGGCATCCGCCCCGGAATGGCGCGAAAGGATGCGGGTTCGAGTCCCGCCTCGTGATCGAATTTTTTCTATTCTTTATAAATTTATAGGTACCATATATTTTAGCATTACATGGCGTCAAACAAACCAGCCCTACATTTTATTTACGATTGTTTCAGGTCCCTTTAACCCGATGTCCAACTGATTGACATATTACAGCATCAACAGAAGAGATTAATTACACGAGGATATTGCAGGCAAAGCTCCCATCACCAACGATTCTAATAGAGTATATGTCTAATAGAGTATATTTCATTTTCAATGAAATGTATGTATTTATTATGCGATTTGAATTATTGTAAAACATCGATTTGGATGTAATTGGAACTTTCAAGGAAAATCTTTAAGAGATATTTTTTTTGTTATTAATAAAAGAAAAACACATTTTATGTTGTTTAATTTACCACTTAGTATTGAGTTTCATAAACCTATCTATAATTGTCAATATAATTTTACAAAAAAACCCGTACACTCAACAGTGAGCTATATTTATGCTATTATATAAAAATTAAACAGAACAATATCTTGTCTGTAGACAATCATCTTAGACTATATAGGCAGTATTTATTTATTTACTCTTTATTGTACAAAAGTCTTATAAAATAAAAGTACAACAAAACCATTCAAAATGTACAAATGGCGGCCTTATGGCTCAAAGCCATCTCTGCCAGGCAACCTTCAATAATATTCCTTCAATAATTCAGTATGTAACATTAGATCTAAAATATTCATACCAAATAAATACTCCATAATCAGTAGTCATGAAATCCATCGTATAATATAACACAAAATACATTACAAACTAGACCATACAAGCCTTTGTTTGATAGCCGCCAAATCGTCTTAAAATTACTAATTACTTTTATAAATAAATTCTATTGAATGAATACTTAATGCCTAATGAAAACTTCCAATATCTCACAAAGCACAAACCAAATCACGTGTTATTTGAATCCAGATAAAAATCGGTTTGGCCTCATTTCGAGCCGGGTAACTTTTCTTTAATAAAACTTTATTTGGTTACAGATCCGCTATGGATAGGTAAAGAGGCTTATTGTTAAGCCTCCGATTCGATACGAAGTCAAATAATATTAGATCCTGAACTTTTTCCGTCGTTGGAGAAAATTTGATTGCGGTAGCTGTTGAGAATTACTTTATCGCTTTATCTACAAATATTTAAGAATAGATCTTGTTTTGTCAGGTAAATGAATAGCTGTAAATGCAAGAATTTTTTAAATAAAAATTATATTTAAAAAAAATTGTCTGAAAATCTAATATAGATTATAAAAATGAATAGCTACTAAATGTGTTAGTAAAACTCGTAAAGTACGAGGATGGCCGGGGTGGACCGCTTGTAGGATATAAAACAATATAAAATTATAATAAAGAATAGGTCAACGACGTTGAATACCATATTCTTTGCTTACAATGACACGTCATTATAAATATGATATTTATGCAAATGACTTTGGACAATGAGATTATCGACTACAGACTTAAATAATTTTTATTATAGTCTGTCTTTTTATAAAACTTTTAGACATCGTTCATATTTTGTAGACACAATATACTTTTATGTGTTCGATAAAATTCAGCCACCGAATCGAATCAACCAGTTATTTTTACATTTTAATTTATAAAATCCTCATTTGTATTGCAAATTAATTCCCGAACACACTAACAGTTTCGTAAACAATCAAACAATGCAGCTGACGGTTCTCTCATAGAACTTAACGTTATAGCTTCTTCATACAGAATCCATGTTATAGCAATTTTATAACTTCAATATTGGTCGATATTTAAATTTTAATATACTTACTATACAGTTATAAACGCAGATTTATATTGTGAAGTTTTTCTATAATAGAGTAGAATTAAATCGATATTAATGATATTATGAAAAATAACAATAAAATGGAATTAATTCAATAGCTAAATAGTACGTTTTCGATTTCACAGGTTCTGTGTGATATTTTCTTTTATAAAAAAAGCGGACAACCAAAATGATGTCGCCCTCTAGCGAGCGCCATCTCACCCATAACCACCCCCCATGAGCCTTCACAATAATCGAAATGTTGAAATATTTTGATATGCAGTAAAATTGTTATATTACTAATGCAAAAATAAATAAATTGCCTGTAAGCGTGCTAGTCATCCACAATGAGCCTGAACTAAAAACAGTTTCACTAAAACCAATTTCTGTGTGAAACCGCTCTAACAATGTTCCCCGTTTATTTTGTATCGCTCATTGTACTGTAAATTATTACAATGTGAATTCAGTTCCGGTGCGAGTACGTAAAATATTAAATTTTAACGTGTGTATTTTAAGTTGACGTGTTTTCGTTGCTCGGACTGGAAGCGGGGCTACAGAGCACATGAGTAGAATCTACTCATGTGTACAGAGTACGTAAACAATTTAAAGATGCGAATTTTATGGACTGTATATTGTAACTTTTATTATTTAAAGCTCTTGCTCTTTTTGCTGAACCTGATGTGGTGTTACCATTTAATAATTATCAACAAATTTTAATTTAATTCATAATGAATATTTGTTTAACTAAAAAAAATACCATTTAATTCAAATCATCTTTCTACTATCCGATAAAACATAGTTTGTCTATCGGCCTAGTTACCTATAGCATAATCGAAATTTTGCAAAGAAACCCAGAGATTGCATTATTAATGTTGTTTTCCAATAATTTTACCAATCCACCAATCGCCTCGATTCTACATAACATCTAAAACATTCCAGAACGTTCTGTCGGCTGTCCCAACGTCCACCATTAGCATTATTATACGAAAAGCGTATTGTTAATTTAATTGGCGGCAGTTTGGCCAAAATGTCCATTAATGAACTCGAAAATTGACAAACATGAGTGTGATTACTGAATGTAATGGTACATCGATTGAACACGTTTCGAATCGGTAAAAGGAAGTATGAGGGGTGAATTAGACCGCTATTTAGAACGATGCGAACGTACTAGTAATGCGAAATAATAGCTAGCATTTTGTAGAATTAACAATACTGCTATAAAGCTATTGCTAATGGCAATATATTACAAAACAAATAAGCGACTTTTAACTGACTATTAAATAAAGTTTATTCGTCAAAAATAGCGAATGAAATAAGCATGATTTTAAATAAAATAACACTTAAAAAGTTTTTTTAACAGGAATGAGATTTATCCATTTATTTTGCGGACGCAATGTGTAATTGTTAACGGAATTAAAACTTAATACACAATGACATATTATTTACTTTCTTTTTACATTCGTTTACTTATTTGTAGTTCTAAGAATAACATCGTCAAATCAGTACGTGCCTAACTGTGTATCGTTATAAATAAATAATAATCATTTCAACCATGTAACAGTTGCTTCTATTTTGCAGGTAAATGCTTGTTAATGATCGACAATAATAGTTTGTGTGTCATTATCTTAAATTATGTTATATAATTGAAAAGCACGTCGTTCGTTGATGTAATCGTTTCTTGGTTGTTAGAGTAAGTATAACACGAAAGTAGAGTATTTGAAAATACTGGTACAAATTATTATGTTACTGTTTCTAGTTATCTATAAATTAAAAAGCCTAGTCTAGTTATCTACATTTTAAGCGTTTTCGTATTAAAAATCTGTATGTAGAAATCATTTAAGATTAAGCCCTTTTCCTCATTGTACATGTGCTAGATGCATTAACGTTTAATTACTTTATATTGTTTTTATCAACAGTTGATAACTCCGCAAGTGTACATCATAAAATGTACAATAAAATGAACAATGCTCCCTTAATTACTACCACAATGAACTGTCACCGTGATTCAGTTTACGAAACATTTGAGCGACACCGTTCTGTGCTTTGTTGAGAGTTGGTTTAAGTTATGAGCTTTTATGGTTTGAATTTTATTCATATTTTTATAACGAATGATATGGATGTTGAAGGAATAGAAATTATAATGTATTGGTCGAATATTTTGTGAAAATATAAATAAAATGTGTTACGTGTTTATAAGAATGTTACGTTTATATATAATTAAATTTTTAACAAGTTTAAAAAGTCATTTTAGGTATTTCATAAATGTATAATCACAATAATTACAGTATGAACAGCGTCGAGTAAAATTTATTCAGTGGTAAATAGTAGGTACATGTGTTTTATTAACTTTACTGTAATCATTATCTTTACTTGGGATCAAACCCAGAAGGTTGGCAAAGACAATTAATGAAATATACGTTATACACATCTACTCACAAATACATAATAATATGTGGAACTGTGTTTATATATTTTTCATGTCAATATAATTGGCGAATGTTTACGAACAGAATAATAACTTGTAAACCACAATAATGGGAATAAAGATTTATTTGTTTATTTATTTCATTGTATCCTAATCCCATGCTTCCTATCCGCTGTCGCTTATCACTCAGTGTTCTTGAGAATTAGCATCAGTAACCTCACAGAAATATGAGCCGGCGTACATATGGTCTTTATTTCATTCCGTTCAGTGGGGTTGACAATAACATTAAATTTATGTCATATTCTCATACCCTTGACAAGTTCAATGTTGATATTGGTATCAAATGATACAGGGTGTTCGCAAATACACGTTCCGTGCGCAAATTGACAAAGAACGTGAACAGTAGTTTGCTATGTAATTTTGACATTTAATGTTTGAATTTAAAAGTTGAATGTATATGATTTAATTTAATTATTTGTGTTGTGGATGTATTATATGAAGCTTTGTATAGACTGTCGTACATAATAGGTATTGTGTTTTATAGAGCGTTTAAAGTTATAATGTGTGCCAATTTAAGCAAAGCTGGTCAGTTGTATAACATATAATACATTTTTTCATTGAAGTTAGCTTTATCTAACGATTCGTCTTTGTAGTTTATTAAACCACCACTAGTTTGGGGGTTATTATTTAATACACTATATTATAATATATTTTTACATTTCTCAGTTTCCAAAATTTTTATAATTATAAATATTATACTGTATTTATCACAATCTTCTTTTGCTGTAAAAAGTATCTGCCAAACACTATCTAATTGAATATTCAACACACACCCTGTATAAATCAAAATAGAATTTCGGTCAAGCGCCCTCTACGAAGGTTAATCATTTCATTCAATGGTATACAGTTACGGCAACTGTTATCGCAAAATGTATGAAAATCGATAACTTCTTATTTAATACGTGTTTATTCATCGCAAACTGCTATCTTGTTTGTTGATGTATTTTGTAGACACATTATTGAAATATTTACGAGACTGTTTCATTACAATATGTGCAGTATAAGGAATGATTGGCGGAGTAATTTTAAAGTGTGAGTCTGTGAATTAGTTTACTTTATTAAAATAATGCTTATAAATCTTATATAATGTGTTTGTTAATGATATAAAGACCCATTAATGCGTACAGATATTGCGATAAAATGCAAGACAATAATATTACAGCTTAACAAATTAAAAGATTAGGTTCATAAATAAGAAAAACTAGTATGGTATATGATTATGATATCGACAGCGCATTGAATACAGAAATAAGATTTGACGAAAAACCATAAAAAGATAACGTATTGGTACCAAATAATATTGGAGTACATATTCCATTGCAAAAAAAGCGTATCGTACAATTTTCGATACTTTTCCGTTAACCGATATTGAATATCCCCTGAAAAAGCAAATCGCTCCCGCAAATCGTATCAGTGATTCGATCGACTCGCTTCAAAGGAATAAAATCAATTGGAACTGGTACGCGTTGATCGAGATATCGAATACCGTTCTTCATTAACTCGATTTTATCGAGAGATTTTATGGTCCATTGAAAAGTTACATTTGGGGTTGCATTTTTTAGAGGACGCAATTTTATTTTTTTGATGTGTAGGGGTGGTCAGTGTGAAGCTATCACCAAGTTTGTGGGGTCACCACCCTTGTCCCACGGCCGCCATCTTGAAAATAGCGGTTGATATGGTTTTTACGATATATCTCTTAAACTATTTATTTGATAAAAAAAATTTGTTTACATTATTTGTTGCAAATTAAATACTCTACAACTTTGATCCTGCAACTTTTTGTCGTAGAACTATAAATAAAAAAGTTATAAGCGAAAATGTTCAGAAATTAGAGATATTTATATTTCTCAATAAAACTTTTTTTTATAATTTTACGTAGAAATGATATTTGACCATTTTTGTAGATTGTTTTTCGAGGAACAACTTTTATATACAACATTTTTTCATTAATTAAATAGCTAAGGTTTTACAGCGCTCCGAAGTGAGTACTAATTTTCAGTACTCTGAACTATACAGTAATACTTATATTATGTGTGTACTAATAATAATTTGTCATCAGTAATGGTTTTTTTTTGTTATTATAATATTTTTAATAATTAATTTTGCAATATCACTAATAATTAATTATTGAATCTTTTCCCCACCACCCAGGAGGTAGAGTCTGGAAGCGCGACTTTTTTTTACGTCGAAAAGCAGGTCTGAAATGTTCTGCAGTGTGCTTCTATTGTTCTGGAGTATGAGAAAAGAGCCAATAGCCAATATATGTATAGTTAAGAGTACTGAAAAATAGTACTCACTTCAGAGCGCTGTAAAACCTTAGTTATTGACGTTATGAAAAAATGTTGTACATAAAAGTTGTTCCTCGAAAAACAATCTACAAAAATGGTCTGATATCATTTCTTCGTAAAATGATAAAAAAAAGTTTTATTGAAAAATATAAATGGCTCTAATTTCTGAACATTTTCGCTTATAACTTTTTTATTTATAGTTCTACGACTAAAAGTTACTACACCAAAGTTGTAGAGAATTTAATTTGCAACAAATAATGTTAACGATATTTTTTTATCAGTTAAATAGTTTAAGAGATATATCGTAAAAACCATTTCAACCGCTATTTTCAAGATGGCGGCCGTGGGACAAGGGTGGCGACCCCACAAACTTGGTTTTAGCTTCACACTGACCCCCCCTACACATCAAAAAAACAAAATTGCGTCCTCTAAAAAATGCAAGGTTAGGGCTAAAAAATGTAACATTTCAATGGATCATTAATAATAATTGGAACTTCACTCGGACTTTTGACGCCTTTATCAAGATTTTTCTTAAGCGAATCTTCGTTGGAATTAGTTCGATGAAATGAATGATAATGATCAGTTGATTGGTGAAACGTTTGTTTACATTAAGGTATAATATGATTCGTTATGAAAGTCTGCAATGTTATATTTTATCGTAATGTATTGAGTAAATAAATCGAATGTGCAAAACTTATTTATATTTCGATTCATCTGCAATTTGTTAAGATAGCTGCTGAATTTACTTGCATGTTGTAAACGGAAAAGGTTTGACGACAAATTACATCCAAAAACTCGCACTTGGCCACTATGCAAATATTTTTTTAAGCAAAATAAACGATTTTTATTTTATTATTTTTTAAGCTCTACATAAAAAAAGCTTTTTGAAAATGTGTAACAAATTATATAAGTTTTATAAAAAATAAAATCGAATATCGGACCTAACAAAGCCATTTCCGAGCGTATCCAATTATAAATACTATGTGAATCAAATAAAAGTTAACAGCCGCATAAGTAACCGTATCCAAACAATGTCCCATCTCCGTATCTACTTATCTGATTCACACTAACAATCGCCGTACTTTGCATTTATTGTTTTAAAATCAGCTTAGACCATTATGGAGCGGTCGCGATGTTATCTTCGGCTAAATGTTTCAAGGATGAAATTGGTCGCGCTTGTTCGAATCGATCGGTATCAAAACGATGGTATCGGGGTTTGCATAATTGTAGAGTAACGCGTATTCTTTCTTCGAAAGTTACGGAGCCGCGCCGCTTTCGAAGACAGTGATTTACACGAGTAGATTTATGTTCGCTATTTGCTTTTTCTTTGGAACATTGTGCTTAGAGTAATATGCTTTGTTAGGAAGCAGTAAATAAATTAATAAATAACTTTGTCACGTCATGTAAATGACTTAATTTATAATTGTGCTACCTATGTGTAGGAAAAAGCCCACGCTAAAGATTTTCTTCTATAGTTTGGGATCTGAATGGATTGATGGAAAAAAGGAATTATAAAAATAAAGCACTAGAAGACAACGTTTATTTTATTACATAATTAAATCCACAGGTAGTAACTCCAAATATGAGTTAAATATTATACCTTCATATGTACATACTGAAAATATAATTATCAAATTTACTTCGGTACCTATTGAATAACCTTGCCTTCCATTTTAAAATTGCATAAAAAAGAACAAAACCGACATCACACTAATAATATAACACTTTTTAATTCCTCACACAATAATTTTCATAAGAATTTATAATCCTTGATAAAGAAAACGTAAAATTCCGTGTCGAGAGTTTCACACCACACCTTAATAAATTAAATGTAAACATTTTATGTTGCAGTAATGTTTATAAAAGTTTTCAATGGACACAGAATATAAAGTAACGTTAATAATTTTAACGTTAATAAGGATTTTTACGAGTAATTTTTGAGTGCGACGTAAAGGGTAGCCGAATAGCAATTGACGTGCCTCGCATATAAAACTCTGCCATTAACTCGCTTCTCTTTTGAGATGCTAATGATATTTTTTTCTCCATAAAATCTCTTCATTGAATATTTTGAGCGGGTCTTGTGGCAGAGCTTCATTCTCCCTCGAATGCTAAAACGAGTATTAGATTTTGAAACCTAATATTTTAACGGAAATACGTATAAAACATTCATAAAATTTTATTACTACGTATTTCAAGTACATAGTTTTTATCTGCTATAAAATTCAATACAAAGTGATGAATAAAAACATTAAAAGAATGACGTGAGCGATTATACTTTCATAGTAATCCGCATCCAATTTCACATTTCAATATTTCATAGTGATCATGAATATAGGGTAAAAGCGCCAATGACCGTGCATTGTCTGTCGCGCCCCCATGCCTCTGTTGTCACATAATGTCAGTATCGAGGGCTCAAAGCATCGCCCCTGTCAGACAAGTGCACTTGCTACACGTTATCCAGATATGCTGCGATTTCACAACGCTTTGAATGACGACTAATTCCTTCTTCTTCTTCTTCTCTTAAATAATGGCTCCACCCAATAAAAAGGGA
>CAJQZM010020552.1:0-14236 GCA_907164665.1 Colias nastes | reverse complement strand
TCTTTAACTCCGGTCTGCATCGTGCAGACATGGGTGTAAAAGTCTCATTTTAGCTATTAAATGTAGTTTTTAAGTAAATCTGAGTTTTCTTTTGGGGCCTCCAGCTGCGAGAAATGTAATTCGTTAATCAACAAAACAACACGTGGTGTCGTAATGCGTTCAATCTACGTCATAAAAAACGCACCTCGGTCGTACGCGGTGGCCTTGTCGAAGGAGTCCCAATTGGGGAATAGCGCCGCACCTATCTCCTTCCAAAGCACCAGCTTCTCGTCCCGGTCGAGTGTGTGGTGGCTCTGGTACAACCCCGGCCGCTTCTTCACCTCTTCAATGAGCCGCACCGGGTTGAAAGAGTACTCGCCGTTCATGATATGCGACTCTGCGACGAAAAGACGCGCGCCCAGCGCTACAGTCGCGGTCGGACTGACGCGCGCCCCGTCGCGCGCCTGTCGCTGATTGGCGGGCGCTGCGACTGTCGCGTCGGAATTATGTCAGCTGATTATTATTGAATTGTTTTCACTGTTGCAACGATGTTTCGCTGCTTATTTTACGTCGCACTGTCGACACGTATCCGTGACGTTGTCAATTGCAACGTTCCATGTTTGAATTTTTGTTTTTTTATTCGATAGTCATTTGTATCATGTAAAAAGGTTGCATTAATTATTCCTTTTTTTATAAAAGCATCATAGTAAATAACACTATGTTTATCTCATGTAATTAGTCAATAATATTTTACTGCACTCGTTAGCGTTATCTAAACAAATGTTAGTTATCCATTTTATCTAACTTTAATACAGGTTTAGGGATAGACTAGCAGACTACTAATAGCTTAACCGGTTCAGTTACTAAATTGATACCCGCTCGGTAAAAGGTCGTCTGTATTCTGATATAATTAGGTAGACTAGATTTCAAAGTGTCTCAACTCTCGATAGGTATTATTTATTTTGGTATTAATTTATTCGGTTATTTTCGAGTTTATGTATTTTAGGACGCGGATAAAGATATTACCTATATCTCGCGGTAAGGAATGTATTATCGTAGATAACTTTATGAAATATTTTAAAAGATAAATATTTGATAAATTTCTTGTCTTTAAAATTTATTTATTAGGTAAGTACCTAGGTAGTACCTACTATAAAACTTGGATTAGTCTGAAAATTGCGTTTAATAAAACAATTTTGAATCTATAGGTATATGTATTTCGATTATCAAGTATTTATGCTGTATGTAGAATAATTTTAATTGTAATGTCGCGAATAAGAATCGAATCCGGAACATTGAATTCATCGTTAGCAGACTGATCAAAGCGGTTTGACAGTGGATATCTGGTATACACTATACATAGTATAGGTAATCCTAATTCCTAAACATTTGGCTAGAAATACATGAAACAATAATGATCGAACGTCGGTACCACACGCGTGATTTGTAGTCGCATAAATCAAAATATTCGTAGACATGTAATTACTTTAATTATCGGTTCTTTATTGCGTGTGTGTGCGTGAGATTTCGTCGTGTGGGTAATGAATTGCAGTTAGGTTCAAAAAGGTTGAACATCTATTATTTATACGGGGATATAAGAAGGAAAAATACGATGCACGATGAAATAACAATTTTTTGTGGTAGGTACCTACATAGAAAAACTTTTAAAGATCGATGAAAAACAACTGGCGATTTGAGTTATCAAAAATTGCATGGCAACGGATCGCTCGAATGTCATTTCTCAAGAACGAAACAATAATTATTTGTTCGGAAAGTTTAAAGTCTCAAGTCAAAAACATAACTTTTGTATGTAATCATTCCGTGCGGTATGTAATCCCAAAATACATCGCGTGGCCTGGGTACAAGATATTGATGTGGGGCGGTGCGGCAACGTCGCGTCGCACTTTTGCCACACCGACCGGCCGGTACCGCTATGCGAGGTTGCCGCGCCGCCGGCCCGCACGGTGCGGCAACGTCGCGCCTTCACTTTGCTAAATTGCGCGAGTTTGTTTATTATAGGCTAATTGCGGGCGATTTTTAGATATGAACGGGTCGAGCCGTCCTTCCTGCACGTAATCGCAGCAATCTGTACTGCACTCTACAGCTCAATTGCGTTTTTGTTGTTCGTCTGGGGCACGTGTGTCGTGCCCTACTCAACAATCAAGGTTAAATCTATATTCAGAATTGTCTTTTCATATTCGATTCGTTTTTTTGGAGTTGAACTGGCTTATGGGGACTTATGTATTGTGCTTTGAGTTATCTTAGCTATTGTTTTATACGACTAGAACTTTTTACTTGGGATTTACGATTGTGACAGAGTCGAGATATAAATCTGAACGAATTATTATTTGTTATCGCGAATCGGGGAACTATTTACGTGATAATGATAACTGATAATGGTTTATCGTTGGCCGACCCCAGCGATACGTAATAAAACTATTTTTATTTATTTATTTACTAGCCTAGGTACAAAGTTCAGTTTTGTTCTAAAATACGAGTAAGAAGTTCATCTTAAGGATTAATTACTGATAAACAATGATAAACTATATAAATTAATTTTACAGATTTGCGAACAGAGTTCTAACTTATTAGATAAAGTAAAATCTTAACTCACTAGAATTCAAAGTAGGTTCTCATACGTTATTTAATATGTATTGAGTAATAAACTTAAATTTATTTTACTTTTAAATGTTGATTAGTGATTACACATACACATCTTCGAAATCTAAAAGAAAAGATACTGTGATTTAAGCATGGTAAGAACCACGGTAGATACGAATACATTAAAAAAACTCGATTAACTTAAAAAAACTCGGCATTAAACTATATTCAACTCGCTGGCTATTTCCATTTCATATTTAATGATCTTCATTAAAAATAGCTCAGTAGTTTTTGGGTGACGCAGTACAAAACAAGACATAATTACGTTGTAGGTAATAGAATTATAATTGCATTAAAAAAGGTAAGATTAAAATATAGTACATAGATGATAGAATATAACGAAAGAACTACTATGCTTACTGCATTTGAATGTTTGTTACTGCTGAACACATTTGGATAATGTTTGTCATTCAAATCAGCCATGACTCAGGTAAAAAATTCTACGTATCTCCGCGGTCATGTACAGTTTTTAGAAGTAGGTACTTATATTTTAAATTTTTGTTGAAAATAATATTATTGTTTTAAAAACCATTAGAATTAGTAATTATTAACATAATACAGATTAGCCGTCCGAAGTTAATAAGAAAAACGATAAAGTTAATGTATTTATGTAGGCAGTAGCATTAATCGGTGGACCGGTTTTAAACCCGAGTGAGATTTTTATTACAGCCATAAAGAGATGCGATTAAATGCTCTTATATTTAAATAAACATATATGGGTATGTTTGAAATTTTCTTTCAATACTCTAAAGAAATTTTATTACTTCGAACGTGCATCCAAATTAGTTGGTTTTCATTTTTAATGCAGTATTTCTATGCATATATAGAAGTTTAACAGAATGAAACGAAAAATACACACTCGCTACGAATTGAGAACCTTCTGACGTTTTTAAAGAAAACTGTTAAAAACGTAAGTTAATACATATTCTCTGAATCCGAAAATATATTAGCAGATGTTACTGAATACTAGTTTTTCAGACTAATTTCTACACAGATCCGTTTAAATCTCACGTGATGATACACAAAGACAAACTTTAAAAGTATGCTTTATATTTTAGATATCTTCATAAGCTAAGCCTTCACGGAGATAAATGACTCATCATATTCAGACAACGGAAGTCATTATATAATAGTTTTAACTTTTTATACAGTAATGTAGCTGTCTGTCTTTCTGTCTGCTACCTTTCCAACGTAAAAGATAGATCAATGTTATGATCTTGTTATGATATTTACAAGATGACTAGACTAGATAACTGAAATGACGTGAGGGATCATAATGTAAGTTTTAAAAAGTAAATAATATTTGACGTGTTCAATTTAACTTATTTTAGAACTTGTGTTTTCTCATTTCTGTTCTTAAACGTTTTCTGTGTTTGCACATTAGGTATTTAAGTTCCAAACTTTAATCTATACTATGTATATAATATTATAAAGCTGAAGAGTTTGTTTGTTTGAACGCGCTAATCTCAGGAACTACTGGTCCGATTTGACAAATTCTTTTGTGTTTGATAGCCCATTTACCGAGGAAGGCTATATCATCACGCTAAGACCAACAGGAGCGGAGCAATGCGGGTGAAACCGCGGGAAATAGCTAGTATAACCTAAATTTTAGCCTTAAATTATCTTAAGGCGTGGGAATAAAATATACAATCGGTTATTACGTTCATAATCTACAAGGTGTCTATTATGTAATGGCGGTAAATAGCTAGGCTGCAATTATTTGTAGGTGTTGGATTATAGGTCGAACTAGGCATAACGTGTTTAATATTAATATCATAACAACCAGTGTTGGTTGTTCATGAAGTGAATGGGTACTTATTGTTTATGTGAAATTATTACGAGTTTGTATTTGAATAAATGTACGGAAGATTTGGTTTGGAATAAAACTAGTAGGTAGACATTTCTTGATAAAAATAAATCATTATAATTTACATAATTAAATAATTATTCAAGTACTTGCTCACGATTTACGACTATCATCGAAGAATTATAAGTTCGCATATGAAATAATATTTATCTAGCAAACGATGCTTCCTTGTCCCGTACCATGATGTCTTACCTAGACGACCTATAATAGCGCTGTCACTTTTCCACACTGGAAATAATACTGCTAAGACATCATGGTAACCGCCCCGAAAGCTATTATTATAATCTGTGGTGATGCCTCATCTCACAGAACAGCACTTGAAACGAGTTTCTCAGAAGAGAGCAGAAATAAATGCGTTTCCAAGAACCGCGGCTGGCAGCATTCATGCACAGGAAACGATGGACATATCACATACGTGCTTTGATATTGCATTTATGTGTATCGAGTTCTGTCGGTTTGTTTTTTGATTACTCATGAACAAGCAAGCCATCGATTTTGAACCTACATTTTGCCCCGTCGTGCTTCTGAATACTGTTTTATAACTTTGACTTAATTACTATGAGGATTGAGTTATTTTTGAGGATTAGTTATTTGCTGAATACTGCAGTATGTATTACAGAATACTGGAATAGTACAATTCGCTCTTAATGCATTAATTATATGCTGAAAAAATGACCGTCCAAGTCCCATCTGGGACATACAAGTAACAACCATGACGTGCATACTATAGAATTGTTCTCAATAATTATATTAATAACAATATTAACAAAGAATACACTGCACTTTTTGCACAATGCACATCCGTTCTATTGTCGGCAGATCTTCATGCTCCCTTGCATGTGCGTCATGCATGCGGAAACCACCTCTATATACTGTACATTCGGTTCATTTCAGCGTATCGTACTCGCATAATAGACCATACAATGTGCACTGTTAAACTTAACATTATTGTCAATAGTGAACGCCTGCGTCTATTTCAAATAATTCTATGGACGTGGGCTGAAGGTACTCTGTTTCAAAGATAATATCCTAATGTAAGTTTTGATGGGACGAAAGTCCTTTTACCTGTTAATGCAAGATAAATAACAGATGTATAGTATTAAATCTTCTCTTTAACTTTATTTCGGTGATATAATTTAAATACCAGATTACTAACTTATACGATTAATCATTACTTCTCTATTTAATGGCATTTGTTAAAAACTTCGGTTCCTAGTTCCTGTTGAAGAATGTACAATAGATTAATGAGTCTGCCGACATCCGACAACTGTATCAAGAAAATAGCTCCATTATAGTGCTGGTCCAAGCACAGACTGCACAGCCCCTCGACTGCTTTGTCCACACCGATGTAGGTTACCTACAAACGTTCCTAGTTAACTTTAACAGCCGGATACGTCAAGTTAGCTCCTTCAATTAAACTCGCTCCTTACATTAATTTATTCTCGTACAGTGCGTTTTTTATAAGCAAGCCAGTGCCGTTTAGCCCTGTTGAATGAATATGCAATGTAGTCTACAACATTAATGCAGGTTTTTTCTTCTGTCAGTGTGTATATTATTTATCAAAGGAAGGATACATAGATGCAAGTAAAGTGAGAGCTTTTTTTGCTCTCTGTACCTGGAAAGATCATGATATTTTTATGATTTCAATCTACATAATGAATTGTGCTTGTTCTTTAAATAGATACAAGTATTATTTGCCGTGATGTTAAATGATGCCTAATGCCTATGCAGTAAAAATAAAGATTTATCTGTCAACGTGTCCAAATAACATCTTCAAGCATTGTAGTTGACTCATATATAGAAGTAGTAGCATACAGTGAATATTAGATTTTGTAGTAGGTACCTACTGTAATTTAAAACTAAGATGATTATCAATTTTTGTAGATTGAAATCATGAAAATTGATTAAAATGATCGGATTTTAAACGCGATTTATTCATAAATTAACCAAATGAAACAAAATCTGTTAAAAAGTGTATAATTTTCCAAATTTATTAGGATCGCATAAATAAAACAATAAAATACCATTGTATTTTTTATTAAATTAACATGTTATTAATAATCAAGTAAAACACGGATATAATAATCGCAATTCTAGAGAAATTTAAGTCGTTTAGGTAGTACAGTTGGTAACAAATACGCAGGTAAATAGTTTATTAGAAGTACAAGTATATTTGTTTTTCTCCAATCTGTCAAAATTCTTCATTAGATTTTAAATTTTTAATAACAATGTAAGCTATCTATCTACTATACTCTAAACATATTCGAAAAACAAAAAACAGTAGTAAATAAAATATCAAATTTATTTGCGCCTTACTCTAAATTCCTTATTATGAAAACTTAAAATTGAAAAAATTTTGAAATTAACAAATAATTTCAATAAATAATCTTTTGGAAAGCATGGGCATGGGAAATTAAATGGTACCTTATGTAATATTTCGTATAATTTGCTGCCCGGACGTTCCATTTTGGGTTTAAAATGTTCCAGGAAAGCGGCTTCTAAATTCATTACGTAAATATTGAAAGTATCTGGTGGTACTTTTAACGCATCGTAAAAAGAAGCACCTTTGTTGTATTCTTTAAAGTGGGTGAACATTGAAGAGGTATTAAGGTCTGGTATTTTTTCCAATTCACTGGCTAGTGTTGGGCAACTGTGTTTTTTCGCACACTTACATAGTAGAAATCCAGAAACATAAGTTAAAGCGCCTTCTTTGGGCACATCAAAACGATAATCAGTATCATTTATTGATACCAAAGATGTTGGAATATCAGTTTCTGTTTGATTCGTTTCTTCATGAAAGGTGTTTCCCTTTTGCAGAAAGTCACATATTATATCCTCTTGACAGGCACGTGAATTCTTAAGCATATCACTAAGAAATAACTTGGAAAAAGATTTCTGGAACTCGATAGGTGTAGGATTTCTACAGGTTTCTCCTTGCCGTCTAATCGCGTTAAAGAATTTTACAAAACAATCTTGATTCAAACGTCTGGTATGTAAGCTTTTGAAACCTTCATTTTTGAAGTCAGTTGCTAGCATAAGAATGGATTGAATTGATATTGTCATGTTCTTAAACGTTTCAATTTCTATTGTGTTGTTTCCTGTAGTTTCAATAATTTTATTGAATGTTTTTAGAGCCTCGTTCAATGCGTCTACTTGATAGTTTTTAAAAGAGAAAGAATTTTTATATTTGTATTTTGCTTGTTTTTTACTTGAGTTTAAAACATCAAATACATCGTTCAACTGCTTAATAAAATCAGCTGTATCTCTCGCACATTCAGGCAAAATTCTGTCCAAAATTAATTTGTTGAAAGCTGCATACACAGATAAGCTAAATATTTGTACAGCGTATTTAACGCGCCTTTTCTCAACGTTACTTGGATGTAAATGTTTTTCCGTTACCTTCGGAATCATTTGCAGTTCCATTTCTTTATCTTGAGAATATAGATACTGTACATACTTCCACGAAATTGTTTTGTCATCTACTTTAAAATCGTTGACCAGTAGGTTATTACGAATGCTTTTCATTAAATGAGGAACATCAAAAATACAATATATTTTTTTATCGTTTATGAAGTAATACGGTTTTTCCGAGGTAATTTGTTTGATATATTCAGCATATCTATTGAAATTAGAGTCTTTATGAGAGATTATAGCTCTGATATCTATTCCAATGTTAAAAAGTTTTGAAATCACTTTTTCTAACCATGATTCAAAATCTTTATAATTGTTTGCACTGGTGACGAAAGAGTAAGCTATAGGTTGATTCCAGTTAACAAAAATTCCACGGAGCATCAAAATACAGGCGTGTGAAGCAACTTCTTCGCTCACTTGTCCATTTATGTTACGCAGGCCAATAATTTCATCTCGTTTTGAATCGTAATGAAGATGACGCTTAAGATCCATTTCATATATAGATAAAGTGCAATATTTAGCAGGTTTCGGTAACGATTTTAATTTAGCCGACAGAAAATTTATAACGCGATCATTAAACTTTGGAGAGATAGTAATTTTAAATCGAGCTAAAGTAGTTTCACTGGGTAGATGTAGGAATGTTTTCAAACATCGATATGTTTGCGGGCTAGCAAAATGCAAATTTAGTGCGAATAACTTAAATTCAATGTCGAATCTGTTTCCGTTTGCATGTTTCTTCATTTTATTTTGCCATTCAATCAGTTTACAAAATCTTTTTGTAACTTCATCTTCAGTTTTAATTATAAACCGCTTCTCTTTGTTGGAATCTTTCTTCGGAACTCCTTTTTTGTATTTACTAAAGTCAGACTGAATCTTCAACTTTTTTAAGCGCATTTCTTCTAACTGTTGAGTTAGTTTTCTTTTCGAGGGCGTGTTTAATGTGTCAGCAAGAGCCACTGTAGTTTGAGTACTTTTACACAGATCTCCGTAAATCTCTTTTTGTGTAAATTCTCTTTGTATACAGCTGGAATAATAATAATCAGGCTCAACTTTTGGTGTGATCAATGTATGCGTAGAAGGATTTGTAGTTTGTGTATATTGGTCATAAGTTCGGACTCCCTGAGCAGATCTTGATGGGATTGCATCCGCCTTTAGCTTGGGTACGAACACGATTGAAGATGGTTCAAAATGTTTAGAGCAGATTGCGTAACTTCTTGGTTTTACATCTTGTCTGTCAAGGTCAGGTCTGTTGATGATTCCCAACCATAGCTTTCGTCTGGAATATGAAAAGACAGTTTTCTTTAATAAATTAATAAATTTCTTTATTTGCATAATGTGTGTAAGTACAAAGAAAACAAAATTACATTATAGGTCGAATCAACACATTAGCCATAAATGGCGTGCAAATTAGGTATATCAGCTTCGCAACATTATATTATATAAAAGTACATTGTTTCATTGACACATCATAAAGGGTACACATTATATATATTCATTAGTCAAAATTAAACATAATATCATTCAATGTACAACAAATTTAAATATTCCGATACATTAGAGAAATTTTTATTATTTAGCCACTCATATTATACCTAGTTTTGTCTTAAAAGGACCGATATTTAACATTTTTATAGTTTCGGGAAGTTTATTGAATATACGAATACACATAGCATGACAATTTTTGGTATTTAAAAGTATACTTATCTGTATTTATGTTAAACAGAGTTTGGCAAAGCAAATAACTATAAAGTGTTCTGCTGCGTAGCTGAACTTCGATTTCATAGTAGAGAAACGTTAAAGTTTAAACAATTTTTATTTTTATTAGTTATTAAAAATCTAAGTAATACCACGTGTTCCACGGGCCAAATCACTAGTAATGTATCTATATACATACTCCTATGAGTAGGTACTGTTAATTAGTGACCGATATATAAACACGTTGTTATATACACATCGTCTCAAAAATTTACACAATAAACTTTTTAAATCTTTGCATTAATGACCTTTTTTGCAGTAGTTTTACAAAAAACTTCATTGTTTACTAACTTCTAACTAAATTATTATCTTAAAAAATATGGCTTTTCAAAACACAGTAGGTATACAATTACTATATTATTATGCATTAAATAAACAGATAGCGAAACCAAAACATATAAAAATATATAAATTCTTAATAACCTATCACCAAGGCCAAATAATATATAAAGGCCAAGGTCGATTTATATAATTAGGGTTCAAGTTGAATGTTCAAATGAGTATGTACAGTACCTTTTCTCATCTACAGGTAATGAAAAGAAAGACAAATTATCCGCTCCTTGTTTCGCTAAACATCCGTCATACGCGCAATGCTTCAAACCAGCCATCGTTGCACCATACGAAAGTTATTCAAAATAGTACGTGCGGGCTCTTCACTCGAGCTCTGACCGCCGACTGCCGGAATGGCGACGGCGCCACTGTGTAGGCAATAGGCATTTATCCGTTATCGAATCGCATGGCCGAGCTGAGGCGCCCTGCCTTCTATTCCTGCTTGCTCGCTTTGCGCTCAAGATATTGAATTTTACATCTCAATGGAATATTTAATCATCCCGAAGTGTTGAGGCTAGTTTAATATTTATGATATACGGTTTAAATCAAGGCGAATGTAACAAATTCAATATGAACTTCATAATATTATATCTCCTTTGCATCAGGTAAACCGTAAACGTTTTATATGTAGTTTCAGAGTAGGTACATGTTTGATACGAAACTAACAGAAATTGAAAGCCAGTTTAGAAAGTACCTAACCTACCAGTTTAGAAACCACCTAATTTATTTAAAAATCAGTATGCCTTAAAATTATGTATCTTTATTCTTTAGTAATGGCATGGCATTAATTTTTGCTTCACTAAGTTTTAAAATTTAAATGTATGTATTTAAGTTAAATTACTGACAATCATTAAAAACGTTTATTCAACATTCAATGTATTCGTTACTACGATAAACCATTACGGCCATAAAAATAACAAATAGTAAAAAATATTCGCCATCACGTCCTATGTAATCACGTATATACGTCAATTAGCGACGTTGCCGCGCCGCCTCCTGCACTGACAGTGGCGGCTGGCGCCACGTTGCCGCACCGCTCGGGCGCCACGTTGCCGCACTTCCACGCTGTTGAAAACGATTCATTCAGTATTGGCTTTGTAAAATATGCTTCTGAATTTTACTTTGTTACGTGCGTTGATAAACGTACCGTAATTTTATCAGATAAGAATGCAATGATGATTACAAAGAATTTTAAAACAATGGCACAACATTATTTTTTGTTTTTAAATTTGATAGCAAGCATAATTATTTAAATATTAATTAGGTACATGGAATTAAAGAGTCGTCGTGGATTAATTCGTTTTAAGAAACTTTAATTCACTATTGCTAACTTTTAATACTTCTCAATTAAATGTACCTAGTAAATCGTAACCAGGTGTTTTATTAGCCTAATATATTATTAGGTACAAGTAAATAAAGCCAGTCCTATCTGACACATATAAGTACCTACGTTAATTAGATTATATTATAGCATTATGATTCCATAGACAAATCCGAAATTGGTACATATGGTGATTGGTGATTAAATTGTTTAGTACTGTTATTAGTGTGTGACGTCACGCCATTTCAAGTAATCAATTATTATTACATATAATAAAATTGTAGAAAAGTAGTGTCTGTACAATTGAAATATGTAAAAAAAAATTAGCAGGTGTTATTATTTAATCGTGCCCGAATCCAAAACTGTTGTTAAAAAAATTTTTGTCTGTTTGTCTGTATGTTTGAACACGCTAATCTCAGAAACGGCTTATCCGATTTAGATGCGGTTTTCACAAATATATTGTGGTAAGCTTCATTTAACATTTAGTGTTTATTTCATGTTAATCGGTTAATAAATAAAAAAGTTATGACCATTTAAGTAATCACGGCGAACATTTGCTAAGGCATTCTATTGATACACTGTACAGTGTACGATAAAAACACATAAATAAATTTATTACGTAAGTTAAGTTATACGCTACAGTTATTCCTTGACAAGTCCAGATTGTCATATCGAAAGTCCCCAAGGGGGGGCGGGGTAAGCTGAGGGTGCAGTAGGGGGGGAGGAGTTCAAAGGACCTTTATTTAGATTTTTGCTCAGCCTAAAACCTGCACAAATTGCTAAGTCTAAAACCTGCACAAATTGCATTATAGTAACTTCTAGGTAAATTTTCTACATAAAATTTCCTTTAAATTATGTCGTAGGTATTATATTTTTAACCCCCGACGCAAAAAGAGGGGACGTGTTATGACCGCTATGTGTGTTTGTGTGTCTGTCTGTGCCACCGTAGCCCGCTAACGAGTAATAAGAATAAGATGCGGTATTTGTGAGGGGGAATATTTTCCGACGCTGGTTCTTAGATATAGTTTATCAAAATCTGTTCATCCATTTATTATATATAGGGGTAAAAGTGGGAATGAAAAAAACGAATGTTGTAATTTATACCCAAGTGACAAATCAAATGAAAGTACACGACCTGTCAGAATAATTAGTCAAATTTATCAAAATCGGTTCATCCATTTATTTGATATAGGGGTAAAAAATGAGAATTAAAAAATGAATTTTATCAAATTTACCCAAGTGACATATCTAATGAAAGGCATGACGTGTAAAGTACAATTAGGTATATTTTATCAAAATTTGTTCATCCATTTATATTAGGTTAAAAGGTCCATCCATAGGTTTAAAAGTGTGAATAAAAAAATACATTTTGTCAAATATACATAAGTGACATATCAAATGAAAGGGCATGACGTGTGAAGTATAAATCAGGCATATTTAATCAAAATCGGTTCATCCATTTATTATATATAGTGTTAGACGTAACTTTTGATTTAAAATTTTTGTGGATGAATAGTTGTCAATGTAGTTGTCATTATTTCATGTCTGAACATGCTTAGCTGTCGAATACTATAAAAAGCCGCTTGCCTAATTCCTTTGACTCGTGGCGCATTCGTACGAATCGTGCCTAGGGGCTCGGACGTTGTTTATACGACGTTTGACGTAACTACCCTCACTTTGTAAATAGTCGTTGGCTAGCTGCGATTTTTTATCAACTACCTGCATCAATTAGATAGCTGAGTAGAATCGCAGTACATTCTTATTACATTCAAACTAATATTTAATCCGGCCTCGCGTGTAATTTCTCACAATAGGGTTAAAAGTGGGAATTTAAAAAACGAATGTTGTCAAATATACCCAAGTGACATATCAAATGAAAGTGCATAACGTGTGAAAGTACAATTAGTCATATTTTTATCCAATTCGGTTTATCCATTTATTGGATTATAGCAGTAAAAGTGGGAATGAATAATCGAATGTGGTCAGATAATACACTCAAGCGGCATATCAAATGAAAGGGCATGACGTGTGAATTACAATTAGTCTGGTTTTATCAAAATCGGTTCATCCGTTTATTACATATAGTGCACCTAAGGGGTGATAGTGGAAATAAATAATCCAAATGAAGCATCAAAGGTATGACGTGTACATGTAAGTACAATTAGACATGGTTTACATCAAAATCGGTTCTGCCATTTACTAGGGGTGAAAGGGAAAAGTTGAAAGTCTGTGAAAGTAGAAGGATATGGGAGCGGGAGGATAGCCATACCCTGGAAATTTTGAACTCTTTTGTAAGTTTTTTAGCTCAGTTTAGTAATAAATTTTACTAACAGTTCTTTTGTGTTATTATTTATTTAATTTATTTTATTTCTTAACTGTAAAATAATCTGCAAGTGCTTATTATTTAATTGTTTATGGTAGTAGGTACGTGTTTACTCAATAATTGTGTGTTAAGTAGTTTACTATGCTGTCACTATTCCACGCGGACGAAGTCGCGGGCACAGCTAGTAATTAAATAATCATCGATATTTATATAAAAGTAGGTATAGAAAGTTCCAGGCCTATTACTACCGTAAAAAAGTATCTACTCAATAATTTTCCCAAAAAGGGTTATTTATCACAAAGGTACTTAAAATTTAGATAAGTTTTATCCTAAATATTCAGCGACCAAAACGGTCATAGAACTGTTAAATTACCTGAGATATATTCGTATCGCGCAAAATAAATGTAATATGTATGCCGTGGCGCCTTAAAAAGTGGCAATTTTTCCCAGAATTTCTACAACGCGTTGTTATGCTTGTCTTTGTTATTTACGTGAGAAAGATCGAGAAGTTTTATTCGGTCTATTGTCTCGGAAAACTAGTTTCGACACGCGGCGGTGTGTACATCTTCTAGAGACCGGTTTGGGTGTT
>CAJQZM010020547.1:0-11744 GCA_907164665.1 Colias nastes | reverse complement strand
ACTACCCATAATCAGGGAGTATCGCTTTTTAATAATTGGTTCAGATACTTATTTTATTTAGCATAAATAATAATTGTCTCATCCAACAATGCTTCTGAATGACGTTGTTGGCAATTTATCAACAAACTCATGTACAAAAACTAACCTTTTGCACAGAATATTACAGCATACATAGTAGCCTTGGGAAAACTTCGTATTAACAGTGGCAATACCAAGTTAGGTGTGAAAGTGATAAAACACAACAACTGGGCAATATTTTCTTGTTACACGTCAAATGTTCATACCGAAATCTCCAGTGTATTAGATATAAGCTTCTTGGATGAAACCTGCTGCGCATTAAAATGGTTGTCAAAGAAATTTTAAACCGGGCTCCGAGGCCGTAGTTGAGAAAGAAATTGTTTATTGTCATTGGTCCTTTTATTATTTGCTTGATTTTTTTTAGTATTTATGCACAAAAGTCGAAACTTTTTAATTTAAAGTGTGATTGATAATCAAGTAAAAGCATGCATTTTCAAAAACCACTTGGCCGCCTAATTTTCTTTCCATTCAGTTCAACTAGTAAAAATCTAACAAAGTACTGTAGTAAGTTGTAATTAATATGAATAGTTATTTTTGTTTGAAAGTGAAATTATTTATTTTGTTTCAGGTTGAACAGCGACTAAAAAGGTTACAAAAGAAGGAAGAAGAAAGAAATAAGCGAGCCTACGAGAGAGAAAAAGAAAGAGAGCGTCGTAACGTTTTTAACTTCCTCAACAAAACCTTAGGCGACAGTGCTGAAAAATCCGAGCCAACCACAACTACTTCCATAGACATTAAACAGTCTTCTAGTAAAGATTTAAATATAGAACAATTTAAAATAGAAGAAGATAGCAGAAAAATTGAGAATGAAATAATTAAATTAAGGAATACACTCTGCAAATATCCTGCGGGAACAAACGGTAACCGCAATATCAGTAATCAAATAGCAGAAAAGAACAAAGAGTTGGCAACATTAAAACAAAAGGGACAACAGATAACAAGGGAACAAAAACTCAGAAAAGATAAACAAAAGTTGACCATGTTCTGATTTTCTAGGTGATGAGTTTGATATTTCATATCACACTAATCTTACGAGCTACTGATTTAAATTATAAATGAATTTTAGTGCTACATTTTGTATTTTAGCATACCTCTTTAAATTATAAATTTAGCTATTTAACGTTCATAACGTTTCGCAAATCAAAAATTTTGAGAAGCGTTGCATAAATCACGTAATAGGAGACAAATAGAATCTGAGGTTTAGTAACAAAGCTTAAAATTAGCGTGCTAAAGCGTTAGCAAGTCTTAAATATTACCACGCGGATAAAATCTCGCGCACATCTAGTAATATGTAACTGTGGATATGGAATTATTAATTACATTATTGAAATGTAACTGTTTATAAATTTATTATTTAATTAATAAAATTATTTAATTTAAGTTTAAGTATAAGTAACATTAATAATTTTACTGTAATAATTTTAATAATACTGATTATTATGAAAATAAATTATTTGACAATATCACATTTTTTATTTTTCCATTAGTAAACCCAAAATCCAAACTATTTCAATCGTGTAAATTTTTAATGTGAGTTTCTTGGGACCTATTTGGAATGTGGTTTCCAGAAAAAACAGAAATTTTAAAAAATATATTAAACTTTGTTGCTACAGCCAGCGTAGCAATACGATGACTTGTGTCTTCAAATATGTGTTACTCGTTGCAGACAACTTTTTAAATGTTTCAATACACCGACCGATAATCTCCTAAAAAGGTATAATAATAAGGCCATATTTCCCTTGGGAACGGCATCGCGTGAACGGTGTGAACGACTGGACCGATTTTGATGTGTTCGTTTTCTTTTCACGAGAAGGCAGCTGTCGGTCTCTGTCGGGTCAGCTATTTTTTAACACTTCTAATTAGTGATAAACTACATGAAAATGAAAATAGAAATTTATTATTTTATTTCATACACACAATTTTTCTATTACAGAAAATCCCCGGTCCTCCTAGTAAGTTTACAAAAACCTGTGTCAGGAGGACCCGCTCTTCCATATCTAACGTTTACAAAGTGTTTACAAATATTATGTGTATGCAGATATGTGTGCGTGTGTGTGTGTGGGTATGTTGAGCTATTACAGATTATAAAATGTAGTTTAGAAGCGCCTCAGTATCCTCATAGGAAAGTGTTTTTAAATAATGTCTGACTGTTTTTTTTTAATCACGATGATTTAAGTCTATGTATATCCAAATTATAGAGGTAGATGGATCTCCTTCTATTTTCAGTAAATTTGTCAAAAGGAGCTATTTTACGAATTTTAGTAGTAGCCGAAAAAATATACAACTGTCTAACTGTTTAACACATCGCAGATCTTATAGAGCTCCGAAGTTGAAAATCTTCGCGGCTAAAAGTACATCACTAACGATAGCCACGTTCCACATCTAAGGGTTTAGTTTTATTTGCTCCACCCCAGATAGGGATGCAACCTTAGAGTATATATTACAATAAATTACAAGAGATTTTTATGCCTAAATATTTGGGCATAATTTTAAGAAACATTTTCAATTAAATTACAATTACAATTCAAGTCATTGGTATTATTACATTCATGAAGTTTCAAATTAAGGTTATTTTTAGGTTCACTTCTATTGTTAATTGAGTCGATACATATCAAACTCCGGTAAGTCCATTCTAACAGAAATGTGGGAATCGAGGTATTTTTAATAACTTAAAAAAACAATATGTTTGGACCTTTATAATTTATGACAGATATAATATAATACACTAGCTTTCCGCCTGCGGCTTCGCCCGCGTTTTCAAAGAAAAACCCGCATAGTTTCCGTTCCCGTGGGATTTCCTGGATAAAACCTAGCCTATGTTGCTCAGTGAAGCTTCTAATTGTGCAAGAATTTTTGAAATCGGTCCAGTAGTTTATGCGTGAAAACCATACATACATACATAATTACAAACCTTTCCTCTTTATAATATTAGTATATTATAACCGCGAAGCGCGTCGAACGCGGCAACTGATACACAAAAGGCATGATTCTGTATTCACGCGCGATGACTTATAGCGTATTTCATGTATAACTTTGGTGTTTCTACACCGATTTACATGATTCTTTTTTTATTGAATAGGTAATAATGTTAACTTTTTTTAATTAGGGATGAGTGAGAGTGTTGTAAACGTAAGAGTAGACAAATATAATCAGAAAGCTCCCAATTGCTAAGCTATTGAAGTTTCACGTGTTATTGTGAGTCAATTTTAAAAGATAGACATATGCTGTCTAGCAATTTATTTTTATATAATAATAATAATTTAAGAACATTTGTGTCGTACATGATTTCTATGTAGCTTTAACCATTAAGGCTGCACACGCGACGGAAGCTTAAAAAATGGAGTAACTTCTCCCGTTTTCCCAATATTTCCCTTCACTGCTCTGCTCATATTGATCGTAGCGTAATAAAAAGTATACTATAACCTGCCCAGGAGTATGAAGAATAATTGTGCCAAATTTCGTTAAAATCCGTCGTGTAGTTTTTGTTTCTATAACGAATATACAGACAGACAGACAGACAGACAGACAGACAGACAGACAAAAATTTTACTGATTGCATTTTTGGCATCAGTAGCGATCCCTTATCACCCCTTCATAGTTTTTTTTTAAATATATTTCATGTACAGAATTGGCCTCTCTACAGATTTATTATAAGTATAGATTAGAATTATTTTTACGAAGAAAAAGAAATGTATTACTTGATGATTATGCCACAAAATTAGTTTTAAATCTGGACATACAGGCGTTTGATATGTACCAGCAAAACTTACCGGGTTTTGAAAAACATCGTCTTGGACTTACAGGAATTTGAAATATCACTAATGGACTTACAGGGATTTGATAGAACTCAGTTTTCGGACGTACTGAGGTGGTGGAAATGGGTAGATAGTTTGTCGCGTTGTAAGTATTGGACATTAAAATAAAATATGTAAATTAAAAGATACAAATTATTATTATTATAAACCTTTATCATCCCACTGCTGGGCAAAGAGAGAGGTCAATAAATCAAAACGGTTGAAAAAATCTCAGTACGGCCCTGGGCTTCATGGCTGGGAATTACTACTGTGCGTGTGCTATGCGTCTAGTTTAATTTATCTTTTAGCTGTTTTCTGAGCCTTGTCTGTTTTAGCTTTTGGTATTGTTTTTTTCCTTGCTTTGTCTAGAACCACCACCTCTATAGTAAAACTGTTTTCTTCCATCATTTATCAATAAAAACGATTTAAAAGCATTGGTCACACGTGTTAGCTTCAACAAAATTAAGAGAAATGGCAGCCATCTTAGTGCCATACTGCGCTGTGATTGGTCGAAATGGACTTGCCTGAGTTTGATAAACCACTGTCGATGGACATACCGGAGTTTGAAAAAACATATTTACTTTAAACCTTATTTTAATAGAGATACGATTGACTTACCTAAATTTGAAAAGTAGAGACTGGTTTAGTTTTACAATTCAAAATTGGCGCCATTGTTATCTCAATTTTGACGGGGAGTGGACTTACCGGAGTTTGATATGTATCGACTCAATTGAGAAACAAATATAATTCGTGTTTTTTTTTAATGTACTTAAGTAGATTCAATTTAAGCCAGTCATAAATTTTTTGAAAGACCCAGTTGAGCAATTGAGTACACCATATTCCATGAGCGCCATCTCTGTACGAGATGATTTTTCCATCATCAATAGCAAGGTTAGTAAGATCGTTAATGTAAATTAGAAACATATAATAGCCACGTCAGCTAGTCTTTTATATTAAACTAGCTTTCCGCCCGCGGCTTAGCCCGCGCAGTCAAATAAAAACCCGCATAGTTCCCGTTCCCGTGGGATTTCCGGGATAAAACCTATCCTTTGTCCCGGGGTAAAAAGTAGCCTATGTCCTTTCTCGGGTATCAAAATATCTCTATACCAAATTTCATGCAAATTGGTTCAGTAGTTAAGGCGTGATTGAGTAACAGACAGACAGACAGAGTTACTTTCGCATTTATAATATTAGTATGGATTCTGTAGTCACAATAATGGTTGTCATACTCCCTAAAACGGCTTAGATAATTGTAAAATTTTGTATACTCGTAGCGGCTCGTAGTGAAGGTTATCCTATAAGTTTTTTTTGATAAATTTGCAGTTCTTGTGCTGTTGCTGTGTGTGTTGAATTCAAGCCACAATATAATTGATAAGTTCATCGGGATTGGGGAATAATGGAAAGGAAAATAAAACGCAGCAGTAATTACAAATTTCTATATTTACATGTGATGTTTTTAGTTTAAAATAAGCGTACATGGCATATAATTACAAATTAATTTATGAAATATTTTTCTCTATAAATTAGATTTTTGTACTATAAAACAATATGACAAAGTACTTATACACGTAAATGGATACTGTGACTAGCAAATAATATTTGCCGGTTATTTAGTTTAATATTTTAGTGACAGTGGGTCAGGTGTGTTTAATAACTTATTTTATCTACCTAATCTATATCTACCTATATTAGGTAAAGGGAACAAGACCAAGCTTGATATTCCTCATTTTTAAATAAGTTTGCAAGCATTAGATTTTATCGATTTTTAAATATCTAAAACTTAAAATGAGTATAAGATGACAACAATTAATTTTGCATAATATAATCAAATATTCATTACAATATATTCTTAAATTTGCTACATGAGCAAGACATTTTTGTACTCTTAGACGCATTACAAACTGGTTTAGTAATAATTATTTTATCGTAAATTAAAACGCCAACACACGAAAAAGATCTAATTTGAGAGAATTTTCTAGACGATTACGCATTCTACGAAGTATAACAATAGCACTTTCTTCAGTCAGTATTATACTAAATAGGTGTCCCTGTCGCATGAATGACGAACTTGATGTAGAATCGAAATCAAATTTGTATTGTGCTATGACGTATTGTCATGAATTCAGCTAAAACGTTATGACCCATTCTCTGGCTGCTTAATTATTCTACTTAATAAAACGCTAATTATACATACATAATAATATGTTTATGCATTGAAATTTCAATATTAAAATTCACTAAAACATATTCATCACAGAGATTACAAACTCAACGCGACCGTCTCGATACCTTCCATTCCGGCTCTCACACACTCGTTTACGATACGTGCCTAGTTATAATACAATAGAGAGTGACGAAATAAAGAGAGACTTGTTTGTACTACACTATATGTAAAGTTAACGTAACAAATAAGTACATACGATAAGAGTTGAGACTCCTTGCCACGTGTCGATAGACCTACGTCGCTTGTTGCTGGACTATTTGTGATGTCTTTATTACTTACTTTGTGATTAGCATGGATGACTTATGACGAATCTGAGCACGCTCTATTGTGCATGAGATTCACAATTTTACATAGAATTATTTGTGAAAATGTGATGAGAAGTGTTAAAAATATTTCGGTACATTCGCAATATTGTTACCTAATTTGGAAATTCTGTCAAATAATTGAGACAACGATAAACAGTTATGTTATTTCTTGCATTTGTCTTCATATATTTTAACATAACGCCATATTTTGTATAAACAGTGGCAATTGTGATAATGTAACATGGCAATTAGACATTGTTATTCGTAAAATGTCTTTTATACGAATTATCACATTGATTTATATAATAGCATGAATGGGATATTGTAGTGGCATTTTGGTGCTTATGCAAGTATCAAGCATGAATAACAATAATTTAGTTTTATATTTTAGTAAATACGTTATAACCTGATTTTTAGGTTCTGGAATTATTATAATAGTATTTTTTACATATTATTCCATAACAATTAAAGATCTAACTTGACAACAATAAGAGCATGTTTATATAGATATTCATATATTTATTAATTGTATTTGATTATCATAAAAACGCATTATTCATACCTAATTTTACCAACAAATTAACCAATAGTATTTTTTTATTTATTTTATTGATGATAATAAAGCCTTGGTATATAATAATAACATAAAAAAATTGGGTGAACTGTATTTTCTGGGATAAGATAATATTATGTAATGAACTTTTCAAACACAATTAACGGTTTATTGGTAAAAATCGGCTTTAAATTAATGGCAGAAGTGCTGCATTGCGTCGACATATTCCACGGTTCTCAAAAAAACCTGAGCAAGAAAAAATAAGCTGAGCATTGCAATAAGTTTGCCGAACTGCTTACTATGTAAAGTGTTGAACGTTACATATTTCATTTCGATAATATTATTTAGTACGTTTGTCAGACGTTGGTCCGCAACCGCGATACATTGTAATAACTTTTCCATTTCAATTATAGCGGCGATCAGTGTAACTTCCATACATTGGTACGCTAGGCGTTTGCACATAGCGCCCGGTGTAACTACCCCTTTAATAATTACAGTGGTTAAGGCGATACGTCAAGCGCGGCGGTTAAGGTGATAGTTTTCAGTATGACTTCTCCTTAAATACAGCGGATAAGGCGATCACAGTAAGGTCTTCTTATACAGCGCAGCGCTAGAGGCTGCCACTTTACGTCCTGGTGTAACTTCCCCTTAAATACAGGAGTTAAGGCGATGACTGTATGCGCGTTTATTGGTACACTGGACGCTGCACACAACACTTCAGTGTAACTTCCCCTTAAATACAGCGCTTAAGGCGTAGACGCTGACACATTACTCCCGGGTATAACTTCCCCTTAAATACAGCGCTTAAGGCGATGATGTTCACATTTGTTAGACGCTAGCCCGCAAGCGCGCAACAACGCAGGCCATCGCATCATCCACGTTATCGAACACGGGCACAGCGGCGCGCCGAGCGAGGTCCGTGAGGTAGTGCCGCCCGCGGTTGTAGTCTTTAACCGCCGCTTCGCTGTACTGGAAACGATAATGTATGATTAGATTTTAGGTGAAAGGAGATATAAATAAATATTTTAAGTAGTTGAGTAATAATTGTAATCAAAATGCGCAACGTTGGTATTTTTGACGAACAGTTTCTGCACGTGTAATTTCATTTTTGTAAAAAACATTGCCTATTTGTTAAACTACGTTAGTTATCTTAAACAATCTGGACCAGCCGCAATTGAGCATTATTTTGTCCGCAACTAACGAGCCGAACAGTATTCAGATTATTGTATGTAGATTTGAAAATTAGTTGCTTATTACTCATTTATGAATTTTCTTTTGTTTTGTTACTGAATTATCGATTTGACAATAATTTTTCTTTCCTCATTATCTACTATCAAGGGAACAGTAAAGCACTAACATTGTGCAGCTTGGTGGGCGGCGGCTGCATGGGCTGCACTATGAGCAGCGTGTTGGCGGGGCGCAGGCCCATGTAGTGCGCGGCGAGCACCATGGCGGCGAAGTTCGGCGCCGCCGCGCTCAGCGAGAACACCAGCACGCGCGCGCCCAGCACCAGGTCCTCGTCGTACGTGCCTGCACACCGATACACACTTGACAATTTGTACTCATTCATTGTATTTTACTTGCATTTTTAAATATTACATACAGGACATCCAACTAATATTATAATAGCGAAAGTTTGTATGGATATAATATGTTTTTTGCTCTTTCACGAAAAAAACTGCTGGACATATTTGGATGAAACTTAACAGTGATATATGTAGGCGATGCATCAGAATAACACATGAGCTACAGAAATACTTGATTTTGCCCGCGGGTGAAACCACATAGCGCAGGTAGTATTATATACGTATGCCTTTGAAAAGAAAATTTAAACGTGTGAAAACATGTTAATTGTAACTAGTAACTCCTCGCATTAACACTCACCTTTAAACGGCTGCGGCGTGACATCCTCCGACACCGTATAAAAGTCAGACGCGCTCAACCTATCCCCACTCCTATCTCCCTCCTTCTCCCTTAACACCACATCATCTTGTTCTTGCGGCGAAACTGGCGAAGCGGGCGAAGGCGAAGCGGGGGAAGTGTCATTTCGCGGCTTCTTGTCGCGGCAAGGTGACTCAGGGTGTGCGGGCGCAGCTCTGCGCGTGGGCGCTGAGAACATGCGCGTGTAGTCGTTCGCGCGCGGTATCACGTACGTGAAGCCCTCGCGCCGCAGGATCTCCTCCGGTCGGCTGCTGCTCGACTGCGAATAAGAGTTTATTATAAGTACTTTGTATATTGCAGAAATACTGAAAGAACAAAAAACAAAAGAAAAAAAACTTGAGCGATGTCAAGGGACATCCGGATGGAACGAAGTGTTAAGTTAGAGAGAGACAGACAGAGAACCACGCGCACGCCGCACGGCTTACAACTCTAGCTAAAAGTGTCGTGACAACTTTTCGTAAGAATTTTTTCCGTCTAGCCCCCTTTCACAACGCGCGATAAGGAACTTAGTTCCAATAAATGTTTCAATATGTATAAATGGCGGTATTATAGTTAGGTAGTTTTTAGTGTTACTGTGTATAAAATATGTTTATAATTGACCCGGCATAGTAGGGATTTGTGCATTGAAATGATAATTAATAGAGACGTCAACACAATATGATGAATAAGTTCTTATAGTCAATCAGCTTAATATAATATCAGACGAAATTCAAAATAATAAAATTAGACTGAAATTGTATATAGACTACAGGCCCGCGTTGAAAAAAATATGGGTCATCTGACCCACCAGGTGACCTATCTAGAACGATATAAGAGCATAAAATAATAAGATTCAGCACTATGACGTCACTTGTAAGCTGTCCACCTGAGTGCAGATGAGAATTCGAAAGTTCAGGTAGAGATTTTCTCCCCTTGTCTCCATGATTTTTGTACGGCGTTACGGAATAATTGATTAAAAGTAGTATAGAAATAGTATGACACAGATGCCTTACAAAATCAAATGACCAAATTTACCCCGGCAACTGTCGAAAAATAAAAATAAATTCCGACTTTGTGGACCACCATTTTTATACGGCATCTGTTTCATACTATTTCTATACTGCTTTTAATCAATTATTCCGCAACGCCGTACAAAAATCATGGAGACATGGGGAGAAAATCTCTACCTGAACTTTCGAATTCTCATCTGCACTCAGGTGGACAGCTTACAAGTGACGTCATAGTGCTGAATCTTATTATTTTATGCTCTTATATCATTCTAGATAGGTCACCTGGTGGGTCAAATGACCCATAATTTTTTCAACATGGGCCTGTAGTCTAATAATAAATACATTCACTTCCAATTTATATTACACTATTGTTATCAACATAGTTTATATGTTCCGTACGCACAAAGTTATATTTAACCCGTTTTTTTTTTCCGTTGCCGCAAGCGAAAGCGAAACATCAACAAACAAATCTATTACTAACACTTGAATCATATCACGTGTTTGAAACATTTGACTTTTATTGGTTCGAACCTAGAGTTAAGTGAGTGAATTATGACTTAATTAGTATTGCCATTTTAATTGATACGATCGTAAACATGGTCCCTTTAATACTAGCTTTTACGTATATTCAATAGCTATGTTATTGTAAACAAAGTAAACTGAATATAATAATACCTAATATTTATTATACCATGGAAAGTTTTAACCTTTCTACAGCATAAATGATAAAATATTCCGATCGTATAATATTCTTCCGACAAATAATCTTTACGTTCATATATTTACCAAAGCCAAACATATCATTAACTTGACAACTATATCATCGTTTCGTTCCTAGTAAACTTGAAACGTATTTGATTTGGGTGACAAATCATGACCCGGTGACATCTTTGCGTTTAGTCAATCCGTAAACAGTGAGTGGTCACGACTCACGACTATAATAGAAATTATGAGTATGAAAGGCGTACACATTAACGGCCTATATGACATCATCATTCATCGTTAAGTGAAATCATATAGGCATGTAACAGGAAGGAAGAGAATGGGCAAAATAACGAATCTAATGGCCAATTTCACAGCTTCTGAATATGTAGTTAATATGACAAATAATGTATGAAAATTAACTTCAAGCAGGGTAAATTAATGTCATTATGCAAGTGAATTAATCGGTCCTAAGATTTTAGGCCCTCACATAATATTATTAATGCGAAATGATTATCAAAAACTTGAAATAAGTCAGGTATGTATTGTGTATAGTGGGTAGATATAACCTTGGAGGAGAGACTTCTTTTAGTCTTCCCACAAAACTTGAAGGAACTAGAAACGACGATGAAAATTTGTTTGTATTTGTAATTTGTATGTCGCACAATAACGTGAAGCGCACGCGAGCGAAACCGTATTCACAGAGCTAGTCAGTCAATAAATTGGCCAAGACCCAATTAGAAGTCCGTAAATTACCTTTACAGTTTACACAAATACGTAGATTACAGTTCATAACTCGTATAATGTAAGCGGTTGTTTGAATCAGCCTCATTATGCAAACAATATGCGAGCTACACAAACGCATTGTGTGTTAAGTAATCATGAAGTAGCCATTCATTAAGGGCAAGCTCCCTAAATTTTATGTGAATTTGCATCAATATTCTGAAACAATCACACATACAATCAAAATGGAAATTTAGTATATGATTTATTGGGTCTTTTTCTTTCGATGTACAAGACAGAAACATAATTGTAACATTTTCGCTCGATTCAATTTTTATTCAAAAATGATGCCTTGTTTAAGGATTATTACATTTTTTTTAAGATTTACTTGGACTTTATGTCTAAAATAAATGTTAACAGTAAGAAAATAGAGTT
>CAJQZM010020545.1:0-24871 GCA_907164665.1 Colias nastes | reverse complement strand
ACGAATCTATATTTATGAATGTGCGGTCGTTCTCTCTCTCTTGTGTATCAGCTTAAATATATTTATGGAGGATTTTTCCTGATTTAAATTGTATTTTATATGTATTTTTTACTCATGCTAGTTACTATTAATGTATTCAATTTTACCTTATTTGTTCGAAATGCAATAAAGATACCTATTCTACATTTACGTTATACTTCCATTAACCCTAAAAAACAATTTTGTAAAACCATTAAAAGCTTGTTGTTAAGGGTAACCATATAAAATATAAATAATTAAAATAAAACAGTATAATTGAGAATCAAAAATCGGAGAAAATAAAAATACACATTTTTCACATAACTACATACATGGAACACATAACGTTCTAGAAAATAAAACCTCCCCCCCCTTCAATCAAACTCACAATACTATCAAATATTTAAATTGAATAATATTTAAGAACAAATTAATTAACACAATTCTCAACGCGGTATGAATAATAAATAGGTAAGTATTATAATAATATATTCCAACCTTATTCCAACACATAAAATCATTCAGTTCTCGTAACCATAGACAAATCGTATTTGAAAACGGTTCCCAATCAAAATAACATTAATTCAGCACATTACGAACATCCCGGATTTCCAATATAAATCATAAAAAATTACATTTCTCAAGAAATATTTAATATCAATCCCGACTTCGTAACTTTCTTAATATTCCAGAACTTTCTAATTCTATCGGGCACGTAGACGGGATTCCGGGATCACGATGGGATACATCGGATCCCGCTCTGATTGAGTCTCCGGGAACGTGATCGACATAATACTGTCTTGGCTAATACTTTTGTTTCGCATATGTAGACTTGGTCATAGACTATAGAGTTAATGGCCATCTTGAATAAAATTACTTAAAAAAAAGTTGCACGTCTGTTTTTCGAAATTCAAATACAGCTAAATGGAACATGATTTCTGTACCTAATTAAATCTTCAACGTATATATTATGTGTCTGTATATTCATACATACATACAAAAATATATAAATTGTGTATCCTTGTCCTTGCCCTAAAAAATGAAATGAATATTTGCATCATAAGATATTAATTATAAGTTCTTAAATAGAAAACAGTTTTACCAAAGTTCAAAGACTAAAAACAATGAAGAAGTAGATGATTAATTATATAAATCATTTATTCTATTTACCGATTTGCACTGAACCTCTACTTTCAATTAATTACAACGTACTGAGTACATTAAAATTAAACAGAAATTGCATTAACCGGCGGAATACCTACATGCTTTTAGTGATTTCACCCATAATTTACCATAACGTAATTCAGTCAACAGTATTGCTCGTCAAATTAATTAACTTGGCACTGTACACAGCTTGAAACCAATTTTCATTGATTGTACTTATAATTTATTATTACTAACTAGCCTACTAAATTATTTATTATCTGTCCCTGGTTAATACGTAAAATTAAAAATCAGAATAAAGTTTCTATAAAACCTCATTTCCTTTTTTTTTTAACGTGAAAATTATTTTTTAATTTATTCATTTCATAAAAATTATAGAAATAAAGATCTGATTTTTTTAAAATTGGGACTAATTTTCCCACAAAAAAAATACAGAACGATTACGAATTATACGATTCAGTTATATCCATGTTATATCTGACAGACAACCTAGATTCATCAATATCACACAAGTTTGTTGTCTAAAAGGCACTTCCCTACTTTTTAATTACTGTACATATTTGCTTGGTAAATTATATTCACAAACTAACCAGGCTTTTAGGTATAACACATGAAAATTACAGTCGTATACTCATACTTTCGTAATAATAACTGAGATAATAACTAACTTAATGCGTAGAGAATTTATGTTCAAAAATCCTTGGCGCCTAAATTATGTGTTGTACAATGTTGTGTCGAAAATTTAATGTAGTTTTCGTGTTGTCGCTTCATGTTATCTAAAAGCTTTAGACAATATATTTTCCTTTTCATTTAGAGCGAACAAAATGTTCACGAAACACGAATGAAACGAGTTCTACATAAAAACTTTTTCGTATGCATTTTATGCTTTCCCACAAGCACATCGCAATTATTCCATATTTAAATTTTAAAAATGTTTCGGCTTTTGGCGGGCTCTCGTGATACGAAGTATTTTCAATTAGCAAACGCATCGTTGGGTCATCAGTTTATGTTATTTCTCGTGTTGTTTTTTGTATTTGTAAGTATTTGTGTAATGTTATTAGTTAAGTGTATTTTAGACATTATTTGATACAATGAATAATTGATTTTAAGTTTCCAGAAGAAATGGAGATGATCATTTTGATATGATTGTTAAAAAGTTTGAGTAAGTAGAAAGTACTCTTTTTTTATTTAATAGGTATTGAATAAAAAATATATTGATAGAATTATCACATGTTGTTAAATTAATAATCAATATCGATTATCGATACTAGTTGAAAACGCCTTGGTTCCACTATATCGCCGTCAATTATTAAAAATTCTTAACCATTAAAAAGGTAAGTTAGTTACATCTTATTACCAGATTTTATTTTTCTTATCGAATTTTGTCTTTCCCGAGTGCCCCTAGTGTAAATTTATCGCATTTTAGATAGATATCTATCTATAATTTAAGATTTATTATTATACTAGCTGCGACGCAGACGTTGTTCCGCAAAAATTAGCCGAATTGGTCGAGCCGTTCTCGAGATCTGCTGAGTACCAACACTCAAAACATTTGGCGATTTATTTTTATTATAAAGATTAAAGAGTAGGCAATGTTTTAATTGCACATACAAGTAACAGTTGCCGATCAAAACCGTTATCCTACTAATATTATAAATGCGAAAGTTTGTGAGGATGTGTGTGTGTTTGTTACTCTTTCACGCAAATACTACTGAACCGATTACAATGAAATTTAGCACAAGAGGGTAACTTGGATTAACACATAGGATAGGTTTTATCCCGGAAATCCCACGGGAACGGGAACCATGCGGGTTTTCCTTTGAAAACGCGGGCGAAGCCGCGGGCGGAAATCTAGTTGATTATAAAAATCAGTCGATTCAATAACGTTTTGGACTGATTTCGGCAATCATACTATAAACAAATCTTTAATCTCTATTAAGCCTTGTATCCACTCGAGCATGCTCGGGCGAATGAGCCGCTCATTCGCCTGAGCATGCTCAGACGAACAAAATGAATGTTTTGGTCGAACGAGCCTCAACATTGAAAAAGCTGTGCTCAGGCTGCTCAGTATATGCTCGGCTCCGTCATGTCTTCACGTGTCCGTGTAATGTATGTGTATTAAAACTCGGGGAATTCAACGCGCTCGCCTCAAACACAAAAATAACCGTCCACACTGAGCGCCGAGCGAATGCTGAGCGCCTTTGAGCACGGACAAAAACCGACAGATGCCGGCTCGCCCTGAGCGCGCTCGGATTTGCTCGGGCCGAGCGTGCTCAGGCGTCTCCACTTGAGCGGCTCGGCCAAATGAGCCGCTCATTCGCCTGAGCATGCTCAAGTGGATACAAGGCTTTAGCGGTGGTTTTCTTGACTCATTCTTTTTAGAGCGTGTTTTAGTAATTACCTACTCGAGATTTAGTTTTTAAACTTTTTTTTAGTTTTTAATGATCTAAGAAATCTTTTTCATTTGATACCTCCGAGGATATAGTTAGAACTACTTGCTACTTTCAAGTAACGCCATGCAATCTATAATTGTCATGGATCCATTCATCATCTATTTTCAAAGATTAATTTGAGTGCAGATAGGATTTTATTACAGTCACCTAAAATGAGTGGTGTTACATGTGCTTTTACCTGAATGTGTTGAATTTGAATTCATCTAACGGTGCATTTACATCAAACGAACATAGAGCTACAGCAAGATTAGCATTATTTCGCGATCTTTTTGTGTAAACGAAAACTCGTATTCAGTGTTGTTCAGTATTAGAACATTGCATAAAATTAATTTAATGCACTATAGAACAAAGAAAGAATGCTCCACGCCTGTTTACGCTAAGACATATCACATAGTGGGGGTTAATGAGCATTCGCTCGTTTGATGTAATTGGCAATTACATCAAACGAGCGAATGCAATTACTAATTGCATCGTATTACGAACGACAACTAACTTTATTTCATGAGTAATTATAATTTTCGTAGAAAATTTTGAATAGAAATATTATAATAAACAGAAAATAGTTCACAGTTGTTATGTACTAAAATATTAATAATGATTTTATTTTTTCTCTCGAGATAAAAAAAACATTGCTTGTGTTGGTTTAGTGAAACAATTTCATGATCGGATCAGTTCTAACATACTTACTATGAATTTATCCTTAAAAAAAAGTATTATGAATTACATGTTTATTTCAGTAGGTACATGAATATGACTTTCCTAAAATACTAATCCAAGTTATTTCATACATTCGTTTGCTAATATATTTTATAAGGGATATAAAATAAAACACGCATAGATCGTCAAACAGATTTTAATTGAAATAACCTTAGTTTAATTAAATTACAAGGGTTTTAACAAGCCTATATTAAAAGGCCCCGTTTAGCTACATTATTTAATATGAGGTATTTTATTATTTTACGATAATCACAATTTTTAAAAGGTGTTAGGTATATGAAAAACTACTCGTGTCCTAATTTACTAAGGTGTGACAATACTTGTAGTTATTTCTTCTTAAACCTTATCTGCATTACATGGTAAATACATATCCCGTTAATAATATAAATTAAATTTATGTAAACAACATTTATTTTGTAGAAATAATCTGTTGTATCTCTTGAAGGCACGGTGGCTTTTCACTTTTCCTCTGAAAGTATGAAAAATTGTTTTACCACGTATCTAACGAGGCATATTTAAAATTGGTACACACCCCGACATGCCTTGTTAGGCTTCAATCTATAACGTTTATTTACCGCTTTTTGACTGTTTGTTTATCTTAACTACAAGACCTGTCACACCATAATACTTCTTATTAAATACATCTTATCCGCTTTTAACCAGAAGGCGTTTATATGTGTATTGATGGAGATAAAATGTTTTACAAGTCTTGAAAATTGTCCATTCATGATTATGTAGTTTTTAGTCAACTTTTTTTATAACGTCTATCCGGGTAATTGTGAACGGGTGATTGGAAACAACTCCACTTACAATTTAATACCTATTCTAAATAACTGTTCTTTTACAACTTTAAATAATATTTCATTTTATAAATCCAATTCCGGTTTTTCAAACGATTGGAAATTCATTTGACTGATTATAGAAAAAAAATCTTGTTAGATTTCTTGTTGTTCACCCCTGTTCACAGTTACCCGGATTGATTGTATCTATTATCAAAAAAAGTTCCATTTAATGTAGCCGAAAGAAACGGATCTTTTCGTACTTTTAAGTTTGAGAATAAAATAAAACGAAAATAAACCAAAAAATAATTTTACTAAGACGCACACAACACAATATACATAATACATTATTTACCCGTTTCATTTTGGCCACCATAGCTACCATAAAGCCACCATAAAATTACTGCATAATTCCTCTTGAAGCAAATTTTTGGCAAGAATATGTAATTAATTTTTAAAATAATTTTGGGCATTACATTTGGCTTTTCGACTAAATAAACATATACAATTAACTTATAATAATAATCAAATTAGGTCCATATGTTTGAATCGACGATCATTTGTTGGGCCAACGCTGCCCATTGTGAAGGCCCATAACGCTAAAGATGTCTCATTACGTCATGTTATTTAAAAATTCAACTAAATATCAAGTAATACAAACTACTCAAAAGTAGATTTACAACAAAGAACTTATGTATATGATCGCACTAAACTTTATTATTTCATACATATTTCCAATATCAGTTTTACCAACAATAAAATGATTTATAAACCTGTCACTAAAAAGCTATAATAGCAAAAACATTCCATTCTAAGCTAAAAACTCTCGTAGAAATAAAATTCCACATCAAAAAATAAAAAGATATTTAATGAAAATTGGTGCGACCACAATAAAGACTCCTTTGGCTATACATAAAAGATAAAAAGCATATACATGCACAATATATTATGTATGCTTAAGTTGTTTCTAGAACAATAAAAAATATTTTTTACATTTTTCAATGTAATACATGATCTTCCAACTAAAGCTATAAACTTTAATATACTTACATGATGTTTGTTAAAATAATTGTGATTTACATAAATCAGCATAATACATGGTATTCACTCAAAACTAAACTTGGTAAAAACCTCTAAACTTCAAGTGTGTTAAACTAAGTAAACATTTATTTCATGCTTTATATTATATTTAAATTTTTAAATACAACTATAAATATAGTTTAGTGGTTGATAAAATTATTACAAATGACACAAACACATTTGATAACTTTTTAGTTTGTTTTACAAAATTCTAAACATGTGATGATATATAATATTATGATATATTGACATCATTTTCTTCCATACATTCGTATCCTTTTCGTCCGTTCTTCATAAACAATTTACGTTTATTTTTATTATTTCTGGATTCGTTGATCCATCATGCAAAATGGACAATAAACTAGATCGTGTGTATCCACCATTATCTGCCTTGATCTAGCAACATTTCTAAACTACTCTATCATCTATGGAAACAACTTCGAATAGGAGGCAGTCTTTGGTGTTCATGTGATTTCTTATACAATACAAAGTGTGTAAATTTATTGCTCTCGATCAAATGTATCAACTAAGGAAATACTTCCTAACTGTAAATATATAGATATAATATATTCTTCATTATTCGTAACGATATAACATGAATTGCAATACAATAACCAGAATAAATTGTTTAAATATACTGTTTTGCGCTTACTCTAATGTGAACAGATCATTTTAATGCAATTATCTTATAGCTAATGTATTATAACACTTTACCTTAGCACTTTTGTTGGATAATAACTACTGGAAAAGGCGTTAGCTGCTCTGAATCGTTACGTCTCGCTCTGATTTAGTAGGATCTTATAGTAAGAGCGGGACAGTACTACTTTATCTATTTATACTCAACATTAATGAAGAAGTTATTAAAATGTACTAAAACGACAAATGTGACGTAGGTCTTGTATGCAAAATACGTAAAATAAGATGCCTTGAAGTGTCCATGTCTTTAAATACTTAACATACTTGACTAATTACATGATTATCGACACACAATTCTAATAAAAAAAAAACCTTGAAATAGTGTATAGTTTAATAATTGAAATATGTCACGCTTAAAATGAGTTATCACTGCTTATTTCGAATAAACGATTCCTCGATGTTATATACCAATGTACTATAACTACTTAAATAATATACTTCCTAACTCTTTTCTCTTTTTCTTAATAAAACACACTGGAAATACAGATTCCAATTACCATCATACATTCACTGTAACATACGTCTGCAATAGAAACAAACTTATTTCTAAAAATATTATCGAATACAAACATAGTGTGTAAAACATGACTTTAATGAAATGAATGACCTGTAGTAATTATACTCAACAAGCGACGCACCAAATACTATTTTACAAGAAAAATAGATAATAATTAAATATATATTGCGAGAAAATTCGAAATAATAAACGTTTAAAATGTTATACAACATTCTTTCACGGTAACAATCCTAACAAGACTAAGTTCTGTACCATATTATCAAATCTATATTTACTATGAACCACTATATATCTATTTCTAGCAAATTCTAGTAACTTCTACGGAATTCTAAGGCCATTTATAATTTCATTTAGAATATGTTCCATGGAGATATTGGGAAGACTGTCATTGTCTTATATTTGATTAGACTTCGTGGTTACTTATTGCAATAATTTTCTTCATTTCGCTATACCTATTTGGGTAAAGGCCCTAGTAAATATATATTCATGATTTAATTAACGTCAACAAGTTACTAATCTATCGAACCTTAGTGTTTCTTATAGACCAACAATCACGTGTGTATAGATAAACTTCTATAATTATAGTAAATAATTATATCAATTCCAATTTTTGATGTGGTTATAATTGATGTATAAAAGGCTGATATATGATAGATAAGAGATAGTATAGGAGAAAGGACGTTATGACTTCAGAAAGACGAACTATTTTAAGATTATTTATATGTTACTCGGGCTCATAAACTGCATAACGCTATAAAACCATCTTTAAATACAATTCTAGAACAATTCACCGACTACCTTACATTTTGCGTTCTTACTTATGTAAGCTATGTAAGATGATATTGCCACAACTTTCAATATCGCATTTGCCTTTCACTCTAAATCTCGATAATTTTATAAAATACTAGCCTCAACATTTTACCGAAAATATACGTTACGTAGTTTATGAAGACTCAATCGATGTTTTATCCACTTTTCTTATAAAGCACTTTATATTCTGAACAAACTAACTGCGATCCTAGTTAACCTAACCATTCACATAACACCACCAAAACACTTCTACTCTTTTTCCTTCATTATTCCTTTTAACTTCCACTTAAAATCTCTTACTCTATTCATTCTTCTTTCTTCTCTTATCAAGCCGTAATTATCCCATTTTGCTAGTCCTTTTCATTATTCCTTTAAATCCACTTGAAATCCCTCACTCTATTCATTCTTCTTTCTTCTCTTACTTCAGGCCATAATTTTCCCATTTTGCTTGACAACACCATTTATTGCCTCTTCTTGTACTGGTCTGCGCTTTCTATTATATTTTCTACTCAATTTAACAAGCGGCATCACTAGGAGGACCAGCCCCGATAATCCAATGAACACGCCCGCTAAGTAGAATGATAGGTCGTAGGAGTTCGTCATGTCGTACACCCAGCCTGGAAATTGGTAAGGATTACTTTAAAATGTGTTTTTGTGAAATTTCTTAATATCGGGTAGAGATATTTATAAGTTATGTTACAGATTTGAACGGGTAATACGAAGCCAGAAGAATGATATAAACATTATATCGATCTCTCGCATGTCAAAAAAATTCTAAAGGCATATAACTTTAGAATATGTGGAATTGTATATAATTTTTTAATACGTGGATACATTGCTTAACGCAAATAAGAACTACATTTATTAGCAAATGTGCCAATGTTATAGCTCCTATTCTGGTTTATACTTGACAATTTACAGTACTTCAAAAAAGATTTCTCAATTCAGATGTGGAATCATGAAACGGAATATCATTTGCTTGTAAAATAGTTATGATGCATTTATTCCAGCATAAATACGCCTTGTTCACACTTCTAGCGTGATGTACGAAGTTATCGCTCCCACCCATATACAGGGTGTAATCGTTAAGTGTGCACAAGCGATTATTTCGTAACTATTGCAGATATCAAAAAACTTTAAACTGATATCGAAAGTACTTAACCTAATGAGCAAAATGGCCATAATTTTTTTTTTTAAATAAAACGAGAAATATCCAAAAATGTTACATCAAAAGCTCCCATACATTTTATTTCCCATACATTTTGTATTCATAGCAGATTTTCGAAGTGACGTATTGCACAATGAGGAGCTCTATTTACAGTTTCTAAATGAAATTTCCTTCAAATTTGCGAAGTAATTAAAGCAGAAAACAAAAAAAATAAAGAAAAAGCTAAAATCTTTCATATTAAATGTACATGGGATATTCATATCTCATACTAAATGTATGGGAGGGTTTTAAGTTAATTTTTTAGATATTTCTCGTTTTATTTTTAAAAATTTATTATGGCCATTTTACTCATTAGGTTAAGTACTTTCGATATCAGTTCAAAGTTTTTTGATATCTGTAATAGTTACGGAATAATCGCCTGTGCACACTTAACGATTACACCCTGTATACCTATAGTGGAGTGCCTGGGGGTCTTCACCTCGGATTAGAGTTATAGTGAATGAATTAATATGATCGATGTGGGATATTGTTTTTTAAACTATAAATTGCAATGTTTACCCAATTTTTTTTTGTGCACTCCATTGTTTCATTGTTTAAACAAATTATTGTGAAAAATTCATGTTTGACCATAGAGGGTGTCCCAAGAAGTAGTGATATACTGAAGCTGGGAGGTAGAGGACATAAAGGGCTACCCGAATCACCCCCATGTATATAATGCGATTTTTCGTATTTTCGGAGTTATGACGTTTTTTCAAATTTTCACCTATCGCCGAGTACGTAGAGATTTTGATTTATGGTGACGTGAATTATGGCGGTAAATGCTTGATTTTTTTTGTGTGCTAAGCTGAAAGATAGGCCAATTCAGTATAGTAACATTTACTATCGTTAGATCTTCGAATGGAATAAAAAAAAAGAATTTAATGCCAAGAAAGATAAAATTACCCAGTATGTTCATAACTTCAAGGGCCCGTAAAAAATAAAATCACATAAAAAATATGCGTTTGGCTTTTTAAAAACTTACTCTATCTATGAGGTAGCTACCCTGAAAATTTCATTTTATTATTCATAAGGCTTCTATCGAAAAATTGAAATCTAAAAGTGGTAAGTGCAAAATTTTAATGCAATCAAAATAAAACCAATTACAAGGTGTTTAATTACAATAAATTTTCAAAATGACCCCCCCTGTTGCTCACTGCAAGTGCAACATCACCGGAAAAGGTTGTCTTTTAAACGTCTGAATACCCTTTTATTATTTTAATGGTTTCTTCTGCTACTCTCAATTTCCGGGTTAATTCGTCCAAATTGCGGCATTCTCTCGAGTAGACGAGGTCTTTGTAGTATCTCCATACAAAAAAATGCCGGCGTAGTCAGATTTCATACATCAACACTTCAACTTTGAATGAATCCATCACGAATTTTATAGCCGTCCAGAAAACCGATTATTATCGAGATATCCAGAAAAGGATTTCTGGTATAACCGACTTAGAGACACTTGCAGCAAAATATCATTCGGATTATTATAATTTGCTGAAAAATTCAATTCACCTCAGTAATGTTGAAAAGAAAATTAATCTAAGTAGATGCAGCAATGGAGCAAATATACAAGTACCTACATAGAAGAGAATGATGATTGCCAATTTACCATGCAAAAGTTGAAAAACGTCATCACTACAGAGCATATCCCGGTAGAAAAAACTATTAAAAAACGACTAATAGAACGCTTTCACGATGATATTATCATTTCAACTAAATATTTGATGTAGGCAACAATGTAGGTAATTGTAATTTATTTAAATAAACAGATTTGGTACTAATAATTTTTTTTCTTTCCATTAGTCGTAATTAATTACCTTATTTTTTTAATTTATAATTAAACCGGCCGAGAAATTCCATTGTACATAGCAGTTGTGGCTCCGCTCTCCCCTCCACGTTTTTCTATCTGTTCGAGATCCCTACTGCTATTTTTATACACAGATATCTTTGAAAAATATTCCTATATGTCTACTCGAATAAAAAAAAAATAAATACTGTTTAAAGTGAAAATATATGGTCAAACATTAATTTTTCATAACATTTTTTTTAAACAACGAAACAATGGAGTGCACAAAAAAAATTTGGGTAAACATTGCAATTTATAGTTTAAAAAACAATATCCCACATCGATCATATTAATTCATTCACTATAACTCTAATCCGAGGTTATACGGTTTTGAATGCTCCAGGCACTATGCTACTACTAATTAAAGATAAATTACCAGCCAGTGGAGGTCCCACGAGGTTAGCCACTCCTTGCATCAGCAATAACAACCCATAGGCATTCGTAAACTTTTCCAGCGTGATTTGTTCCACCAATATTATACTGGTTAAGGAATAATTAGCTGCTTTGAACGCTCCGAAGGCTCCAGAAGCCGCTGCTAGCGTGATGTATGATATTTCCCCCTAAATATCTCTAGAGATAAGAAAAATGAAGTAGTATAAAGAAAATTACCAGCCAATGGAGGTCCCACGAGGTTAGCCACTCCTTGCATCAGCAATAACAACCCGTACGCATTCGTAAACTTTTCCAACGTGATCTGTTCCACCAATATTATACTGGTTAAGGAATAATTAGCTGCTATGAAGGCTCCGAATGCTCCAGAAGCCGCTGCTAGCGTGATGTATGAAGTTAGGAGTGGTACTAGTAGCGTGACGATACCACATGCCACCATGCAACCTGCGTACACGAGACTCGGGTTCACGCATTCCCAGTCGCCCACCCAGCCGAGGAGGATCTGGAATTGAGCAAAATATCGGTTAAAACTTTTGTTCAGAGAGTAGATTTCAGAAAGAATAAATATATGGAAGATCGAATTCAGTTTGACTTCAGGGGTAAACTTAATGATATTCAAATGTATCACTACATAGATATATGTATAAAACAAGGTCACTTTCGCTGTCTGTCCGTCCCTATGTATGCTTAGATCTTTAAAATTACGCAACGGATTTTGATGAATATTGTTATTTTAGTATAACATTTGTTGAATTGTCTACAAAGCGAGCGAAGCCCTGCGCAGAAAGCTATTGTGTTATAAAGTAGAATATCATATTTGAAACCTTAAAAATAATAAAGTTCTATTGAACTCGCGAATCGTCTGTTACCGGAATACGAATGGAAAGAAAACAATGAAGTATACTATATTATGTTATTCCAGAGCTCCAAGAACTCGGATGACAATTTATATTGCTATAATTTGCCTTTTAAAATTCCTTGAAGCAATTTTATTTCTAAAAAAAACTTAAAGATTCTTCAAATTTATAACTTTAAGAATTAAATATATCTGTTCAGTAATATATTCAGGAGTCTGTGTAACTTTTTTTTTAATCTATTGCTGTTTACCATTGTAATCTGACTGAATTTAAGTCTGATACGATGAAAACGACGATTGACTAACATTACAATTTCAAGTTACTACGATTCTGTTAAATAATTAATTTAAACGTGGAATTTAAATAAATCAACATAATTTAACATTTTACTTTCACACTGTATGCCCGCAATATATACTTTAACTCTCCATTCAAATGGTACTCATACTATTCACAAATTGAGCATAAAAATGGTTCAAAAAGAAAAAGCGAGTCCATCTGTTAATGAGTATATTTAATATTTATCCAGACCGACGAGTGCTTTCAATGCTAACGAATCTTGACAAAGTAGAAACTCGTAGTTCAAATATTTATCATTTTTAAAAGCACTACCGTTACAAATATTAAATGGAGTAGTTAAATAGTACTTCACAATTGTGGAAGTTTTAATGTATGTTTGAATTAAAAATATGAGTGTGCTCGGCCTTTATGAATTAGAGTGTTGAAATGTGGGTAAATATTACAGAATTGTTTAAAAGAAAACAATACGAAAAAGGAAATATTGCAGTACGAAATAGATGAAACATAATTTGTAAATATCAGTGGATTATTCTCTCGTGTTCACAAAAATATTTGTTGTTTATACGGCGACTCAAAATATTTATTATCATGAGATATTTTTAAGATTAAATGTACGTCAATATATGCGTGAAATGTCACTTTGACATTTCAAAAACCCATTTCAAAACCCTTTTTGTGACGTAATTCAATACGATTATAGTGACACCTATATTTGCCAGTCTTTGTTATCCACGTGAAATATTCACGTTTCTATCAAAACCACGAATAGTTGAGACAATTGAACGCACTATGACACACTCACGTTATAATACACACGAGAGATAACACGTGACACACGTAGGTACATACTACGTACTTTATATTTACATTATCAGGAGACCTTTGACGGTTTGGAGACCGGAGTTGACTCATTCTACTAATATTGTAAATGCGAAAGTTTGTAATTATATAATATGTATGTTAATTGTTAGTCCTTCATAAAAAAGTATGGACGGAATTGGAAGAAACTTTAATGTAATATAGGTTATTAGAGTAACACATGAGCTAAAGAAATACTTGATATTGGATGTAACCACGCAGTTACATAAAACCAGCTTAGTTAGATAGGATAGCCTTTTAGATCCATGATAATTTTGTCTAGCTTGTTTCTAACTTTTTTTAATTGTGTCAACATTACATGTAACGCGTTTCAGGCTTGTTCCCTATTGAGTTACAGCTGTTTAAATATCTCAAGTAATCATTGGCACATGAGTTTATGTAACTGTTTTATCATTTGTTTATCAACTGAGTCTTATATGGGTCAAGATAAAACAACTATGTACATTTCAATTTTTAATGAATAGAATGTATATTATACATTTTAGTACAAGTAAACGTCAGAATCATTAAGTTTATAAATAAATGGTTATATGTATGAATAAAAATAATTGTTCGCTATATTATAACAATGAGGTATAAACTATCGGTATCACTCGTTTCTCAAGTGATCAATAATATAAATTAGATAAGAACAATACATCGTTAAAACGTTTAAAATAAATAAGAAACGTTTGAACAATCATAAGCAAATATACTGTTATTATATTGCAAGAAAATATTGTATTGTTTCAATAAATCATATCATAACTATCCAAAATCCATGATTTGACAAATAAAAATTAAACTTCCTAAAATTTATACTCTCTTGTAAATGTAGGTAGCTAAATATGCCATTGAATTAAAAATGTTTCTTCAATATCTGGGCTAGTATAATTTCAAATTATTTTGAAAGACGCTTTGCAATTAGCATAATAGTGTTAAAAGAAAGACGTTCTGATCGAGAATTACAATGTGAACATTTAAAAACCTCTTGTTCATAATTTTTGTAATCTGTAGGTACTTTGAAAGTCCATTCACATGCGTTAACATTGATGTTTACATTTCTTCTCTGATACATAAATTTATGTTTACATAATATAATTTTAAATCTTTAGGATATTTTTTGGTGTACAGGTTATTTTTAATTCATTTGTTAATATTTTTAAATAATACTGAAACACGTTTAAATTGCTTTCAGTCTATCAACATCTATGAATAATATCATATATAAAATGTTGAATATTATAAATCATATACTATCTTGTTGCTACTACTCACATGTTGATAACAGAAACTACTTCAATGTGTTGTATTTGATTATAAAAATCAAGAACAAGGATATTTACTGCGTGCGATAACGTTGAAACCTAAAACATACATGATAACAATCCAACCTTAGAGTATTTATACTGTAATATATACTCAGAGTCCAACACTAAAGTATTGGATTTGTCTACAACGTGTAGGTTATGTCACAATATCTTATACCTACGGGCTAAGGAATGATAGATTGTTCTATTAGCCTCTATAATATCTACGTTAAGCCGACAGTGTAGTAATTGCACGTAATAGTAGTGTGTATACAAATGTATAGAACTAAATGAAAATAAAAAATAAAATAATAAAATAATAAAAATCTTTTTAGACACAATAATTTGCAATCGTATTAAAAAATTCGGTTCAGATATTTCAGGTAAACGTGGTTCAAAATATTAAAAGTACAATATGATCTTTAACATTATTCCCAACAATATACGAATCAATCAATCCGTTAACAGATATCAAGAATTTTAAACACGCATATATACAAAGGAACCCCTAACGCACGATTTCCGAATATTCTAACCTAAAAAGAAAGTACATAGAAACTAAGTTAACACTCACCTCTCCAAACATATTCAATATTCCAATAATAGATATCAGCATGGACGACTGTGACTCATTGAAGCCCATACTGAGCCCGTTATCAGCAATGTACACATACGGCACATCATACCACATGTATAGCAGAAAGTTCGAGATCGCGAAGACCAAAAACGCCGGGTTCCGGAAGTGAGAGAAGTCCAACACGTCCACGACAAGGTCCCAGAAGTCCCAGAGACCGGCGTACCATTGTAACTGGAATTAGTTGAAATAAAAATTAACGATTTATAAAATTTGAAGTAATTTCTAATAGAAGAGTATAAAAACAAGAATCAATTCCTTGTGAATTTAATTCCTTGTGAGTGTTATGCATCATCCATCATTGTGTTTGCTCTTTTTGCTATTTCACAATTATCTAATAGCATTGAGTATTTGTGAAGGCTTGTTTACCAGGGGGTGCGACATTTTGTTGCAATATTTTTATAACAATATGTATTGGTGTAGGATCTAAAGTTTTTAACTTTTCTTCTTCTGGCCGAGAGAAATACTAAAAAAATATAGCCACTGACATGTCGGTTCCAGCCCAAAATCGGTTCAGTAGTTTTGAAGATGTATTACAAACATACAAATATTTGACGTTTGCTCTTTATTTGGTTTAATAGTGTAAATATAAATAAGTACAAGTAAAGTTAACAACTCGTACGCCAGATAAGCGCAATGAATAAAATAACAGTATTATATCTCACCTTTTCTTTAGCAATGGTAGTCATGGAGTTCCGGAATATATTAGGACAGGACGAAGCTCTTAATCTATAACGATTAATATTGAGCATAGCACCCCTATACGTCAAAGAATGTCTATGTATTCTTAAATCTTTCAAAAACGCTGGAGGCTTTTTAGTGGAGCCAGCTCCTTGTCTTCTAAGCCACAGGGATAAAGCTGCTTTATCGTGCAGGGGCGCTCTTGAGGTATTTGTTGTTGTTGCATTTGATGCGGTAGTAGGCGACGTTGGTCCCGGAGACAAACAGCCAGGAGACATCAGCGCCTTTGGAGGTGGCTGCTCGTGCAAACGGCCGCTGTCACTAAAACTCCTTGATGGCAGCATCACTCCCGGATAGTTATTCTGAGCCAGAATCGCATACGCTCGTCCCTTGCTAGACATCATTTCAAATATTTCTAAAGATACACCTTCATCTCCAGTCATAAATGTCGGTAAGTCCACAAGTGAACTGAATTGCGGTACTATCGATGTCGTCACGGCTTCAATGTCTTCATTTTCTCCTACTTTACTAGATCCTGCAGCACTACTTTTGCTATCAGAGAAACTATCAGCGGAAGAACCAAAGCGTTTATTTCGTTTTCGTTCACGTCTCCTCTTTCGTTCTTTCGCCCTTTCTTCATTCATAGTGGCCGTCCATGGCAGATCTCTGAATAGCAAACCACACACTGCCATGTTTAGGAAAAATCCTGCTAGAATAAGCGTAGTACCACGCCATCCATATTCGTCGAGCAGAATGTAGGTCAATGGTGCAAATATAAATGTACCAATACCACTACCACAAACAGAAATTCCAGTCGCTAACGATCGCTTTTTCTCAAAATAGTATGCTACTATCACTACTGCTGCTACGTAACATAAACTCAATCCGAAACCGGCCATAATACCGAACGTCAAGAACAATGTTTCCATATTGTCCACAAAAGCTGAGATTACAAATCCTATCGATGCTAGTATCGAACCGAAAATGGTCATACGCCGACAACCATATCTATCGGTCAGAAAACTTGCAATGGGGCCTGACAGCAGCGGCATCGCCATAAAGATGCCAGCGATCCAGGCGGTTTTTCCCTTGCCCTCGCCAAAGTACTCCAGAAAATGTGGAAAGAACACACCGAAACTGAACGTGATGCCGTCCGCGATGAGATTGACCATGAAAGAGGCGAACACGATTACCCACCCCCAGCCGCCGTCGGGGGGCCGGGCCTCTGCGATGGAGACGTCTTCATCGTCCGAGCTCGAGCTGGAGCTGGACACCGAGACCGCCGCGGGCGGGGACTGAGCGTCGAACTGAACGTGGAGCAACCGTCCGTTTTTCCGCGGCACTTCACTGACACTGAGCGGGTCGCGGAGCAAGGGCTCGCTCTCGGGGATACAAGGCAGCGCACGCGGCGCGGGCCGCGAAGTCTCTGGGTCGTTTAAGGCCTCCGCGGGCGGGACGGGCGTGTCGACGGTTCCGCCGGGTCCTCCTTGGAGCGGCCTATTATTCGCGCGATCCGGCGACGGCGAGAGGCGCGCGCGGTCCATTCCGGCAACGCTCGGCGAAACTGCGCGCGCAACGTGTGCAGCGCGTGGTCAGCAGTTCGCCGGGCTTCCATGCGTATACCGCAGCGCCGTCGTGACCTCATGCTGCAACAAATTATACATTATTAAAACACCTGTCATAATTATTTAAGCTTTATGAATTAGAACAGAAATAAAAGCTCGTATGTACCCTATGCTTTCATATTTCCATTACGATATTACATTGTTATTAAATGAACCGAGAGGTGTGGATTTCATGGCAATGCAATTAGCTAATGTAATTACTAAACCACAACATTCAGCAGCATCATTAAACAAGTAGATACGTAATAAGTACGTATAGCTCTGCCTCGACTCTGACCACACATATCCTTTGATTACTATTTGTATTTGGATTATATATACAAGAGTAACATAAAGAACACATGAAATATTCAGCACATTACATAAAAACAATCACACGTAGAGAGAAGCAAAATATTTCAGTGTATACGAGAAAAATAACGAGCAGCAAGGAAAATAAAAAGCTGTAATTACTGGCCGACCTCCAAACATAATATACGGGGTCACGTTTTCATTCTCATGGGAAATCTCTGTTAAATGAGGTGACATAAAACCGAGTGACCATTAATGGGTAAAGATATATGATAACCAAAACTATGCGTAATCACCTTTATAATGATAATAAAAATAAAACTATTAAACCCAAAATTTGGATATGAAAATGTATCATCTAATCTGAAATGAATGCGTAAATATCATTTCTATTCGGATAATGTTCAGACTAAATTAACTCTTTGAAAGAGACATAAAAACAATGTGACATTTCTCATAATAGCAAAACACGTGTTTTGATTACGTAATGCCTTTTCATTGCGTATGAAAATGCGTCGTATAGCGTTGTAAGTATTATATAAGAATAATATTATTTTTAAATCGATATAAAAGTACAATAAATCGTATTTTAGCTAATAATCGTATTTTAAGAAGCCCGTAACAAATTGAATACAAATGACATTGTATTACAACTAGATAACCTAGCGATTTCTTGGCCTCATTTATACTAGTATTTTCTTCGTGATTTTTATTCTGTTTTATAAATTGCTGTTATTTGGGGCGAAAACGAATAACAAATAAGGTTCATAAACGTCGATCTAGCCGTTTGTTAGAATCCAAAGTAAGATAGAGGACCTTGTCTCGACATTTAATTTCCGGATGAAAATTATATTTTATCAAACAAAATACCTGAAATGTAGACTATTTTGTTACGTATTAATCAATTTCATTATAAGGGTCCGTGACTATAAGTGATTATAACCAAAATGATTCAATCTCTGAAATTAATAAATTATTCATACTATTTTATCAATTGAGCCATTAATTATCTACCAATAGAGTTGCCTTAAAAATAGGATCATATGAATATTTAAAATTAAATAATTAACCTTATTTCAAAACTATTTTGTTTGTTAACCAAGTTCCAAGCTAAATCACAACTCTCATTGTTCACAAAATCAGTAACTAAACCACGAAATTCGTGATTTATCTCCAAACTTGCTTTATTTGACTCACGCCAAGTTCGCGTAATCTCAATCGACCTTCGACGCAAGGGCGCTAAAACGCTGGAAGAATCTTGACGCGAGAATTGAATTAATTATTTCCGCTAATGCTTTGAAGTGTCGCTAAAATTTTGTAGAATGCACAAGAAATTGTGCCATTTTAATTTTTTTTTCATCACACCCTTAAAACATGATGTAGTTAAGAAAATGCTGTATCAATGGTAGTCTGATATCGTAATATTAAATGCATTTATAATAATAATTTCATAAAATGTGTCCTTTCCAAAGGACCCATTTATTTTAAGTTAATTAACTTCCTTTGAACAGTGCTGGCGTGAAAACAACACATAAAGAAAGTTACATGTACGCATACATTAACAGTATTTCCTCTTAACTATATGCTTTGTTTAAAAGCGAAGCAAAGGAGCTTATAATAAAATGTATTAATATTCATTGCATTAACTACTTAATAAAAACATAAATTTACTAATACATATTGCAACATTATCGTCGAAACATATCCACTAAGCTCTAACAAGATTACCTTCTTATAAGTAATGCGACGTAATATTTACACAAACAACATTCCGAGAACAAAATATTACCCGAAAACTGCTGAAATTTTCTACCGTAAACATAATCGATACAGAAACTTTACAGGTCATGGATTTCATTAGCAGCCACTGATTAACATTTCTAGATGTCGAGAGCATACGACCTAAATGGGAAAAGCGCAAAGTTGCAATTTTCTCAAACGAAAAAATTAACCTTTGATGATTGGAAAGTCATTGAGTCCGAATCATTAATTATTAATTAGATTCAGCTCTGGCTCTTAAAGTTTCTAAATAGGATGGTATTTGAAAGTTTGTCGATGAATTTAATAAATACAGTTCTAATAAAGAAATAATATTTAATTCAGTGTTTTGGTGCTCAACTAAGCAAAGGTACATTGATAACACGATAATAAACATATTGTACAACGTGAGAATACATAATTGTCTAGAGACCCAGACAATAGAAAAACATTATTTTTATTCCATATATTTTCCCAGTAGGGATCGATCCATATCCTCTGCGCAATAGTCTACCTCACTAACGACTGCACCATTATTGAATATCTAACTTGACTAAAACTATTCCTAAAAGCAAAAAAGTACACATGAATATGCAAATATCTAGTCAAATCTCCGATATTAATTTGTTGCCGGAAGCATATCAAGTATTGGATCATTTCAAGATTATTCAACACGTGATGAGCAGAATTCAACCTTCGCATTTCGGAGGAAAATTATCCAATTCCTTAAACTGGAGAAGACAAGTCTGACGTGCTCCTGGCTTACATCCAGCGTGTCATACACTTTACGTCAAATGCTATAAATAATTCGTGTGTTTGCCAACAAACACCTACCGACAGACGTGAGAACAGATGCTACACGTAAGGTTGATAAACTTTTTCCTAGAAAAATGCATACATATGTAACTCTGGTAGATGGATTTGAGTGTAGAATTTTCTAGAACCGATTTATTTAAAACTGCAAGCAAATATCGAAAATAATGAGAACACCAAATGAAGATATCTCGGATCACAAGACAGAAATAATGGCTCCATAAATAAATGTGTAGGAATAATTTATTAATTTTAACGAGGCTTTTATTTCGATTATTCGTCCCGGATACTAACAATAAAATCACGTTACAAAAATGACTAAAATTACATACTCTGATTAAATAATTGTACAAAAATAAACTTGTTTCTATAATTTGTACTCGTGTTGAATTAACATTAAAGATTTTTCTAAACGAACCAATGATAATGTTTTTTTTTTCTTTTACTGAGTTGTTTTACTGATATAAATCTGATAAAAGTCATTTGATACTATGTCAGCGTTTCTTATCTCGCGTAACTTCGATAATTATTTTCAATCACTATCAGGATAATGGTTAGTCATTTCATAATCCGTAAAAAGGACACCGACTTATTCAGTGATAAAAATACTGCATATTTAAAGACATTTTGATGTATTCATACTGCATTAATACTTGTTGTATAATTACTGGAATTCTATACATTCGTTGTTATATTAGATTTATATCAGTTCATTTTAACGTTACGCTATTGTAGCATTGAAAACATTGTGTCCATAGCTGAAATAACAATGAGCACTGAATTAATAACATCTCTGCAGTTGTATTGTTTAATTATTGATACAGGATGTACCAAAGTATTTATTGTTCCGGTCGAGTTTCCGTCCTATTGGTCCATGGGGATTATCATGTCTGTAAGCAGTATTCATTCCAGTGTGGAAAAATGATAGAGCTATATAGGTCCTATATCGCCATCACTTTCGCACTGCTTTAAGACATGTAACGAAGAGTGGTAGAACTTATGTGTACATAATACATATTGTGTTTGCAATTAGCATGTATGTCCCCGGTGTATTTGACTAGTACCTACCTACGTAAGAATTGAGAAAATTAAGCAGGAATATTGTTTACCAAAGATATAAGGTTACACAATTTGATACAAGATTAACTTAATCTTTACATTGACTCTACATGAAACCGTAGTTTAGTTCTACTTGTAATATACGAGTGCTACGATGTAGGTTACCTACAATATAAAATACTTCTACACAGGAATATACACACACAATGCCTATCAAAATGCATTCCACATAATTGCTCAAAGAAAATCTCTTCACGTTTTAGTGCCCTAAGAAGTTCTCTCTAATCCAATTTTACTCCCATTTTAATCGCTCATAGTAAACAAAACACCTAGCTGCACAAAGAAAGTCCTCTCCATCATCACCAAAACGTCATCTCCAATACAATTTTCCTCCCATTTTACTACCATTTATATTTTATACTAGCTGTGCTCCGCGGTTTCACCCGCATTGCTCCGCTCCTATCGATCTTAGCGTGATGATATATAGCCTATAGCCTTCCTCGATACATGGGCTATCTAACACCGAAAGAATTTTTCAAATCGGACCAGTAGTTCCTTAGATTAGCGCGTTCAAACAAACAAACAAACTCTTCAGCTTTATAATATTAGTATACTCTTTATCCCATATCAACGTGGGTGGTGTTATCCCTCCACGTCGCGTGACACGGCTATTGTCTCAACGACCATTACCCACTTACCACACCATTCAAGCAATCAAACTGTTAACAGTTAAACGAATCACTGAACACTAACAGGATAAAAATGTTGGTATTAAATAAAACGCGGCAGTTATGAGGATATGTTTTGTAATTTATGTTCAAGTTTGTAACTGAGAACTAAGGCATATTTATCCAGTGTTCATATAATATGAAAAATGTCCTGAAAAATATTTATTATTTAAAGGGATTCACTGTATTTTAGAAACAAATTAATGAACAAGTTTTTAATATTCCTATTGTTCTAAATTAGTCAAATATCGTAGACCAGCTTTACAAAGAGGGCTAGAAACTTCTCAACTAAATACGACCAAATTCTTAGAATTGTATCGATAAAATTTCAGCGAAGAGAATCTAGATCGGCTTATTGACCGAATACTATCTACAATTCTATTGAAAATTGAAATACTTTGTTATTATCTAAAACACTTACAATAGGACATTTGAAACTAGCAAACAGTCTCGATCGGTAATAGCAAAAAATTACTCTTTATAAATATTAAATTGTTAAATTCAAATACAAACAGATTATGACAATGGAAGGCGTTATCGGATTTTTCCCCAAGTCGGATCCATATTGTAATTACTTTTACACGACCTTGGTCGCGTGGTGCCGCAAAACAGTGGAAATCTTCGCAGCGCCAACTCCATTGAAAATTCTCTTTCTAAAAAAAATGTGTGCGTGTACTAGAAGTACACACGTAAGAAGTGAAACTTCTTTATGACCTTATTTTTCAAAAAATAATTTATTATATACAATATTACAGAAATATGTTAGTCTAACACGCTCGTCGCTTCGCTCCTCGCTATATTTACATTTTACACCGGCCGCTGCTGCAACTCGCTCGCTTCGCTCGCTCGGCTCGTGCGGTAGTTCAAAAATTCAAGTTATAGAGTTTTCAACTTATAAAGGATTTCGACTCGACAAACTCGTGTTTACGTGAGTCATAGATTTATTATCGTATACTCCTTAAATGTTTTTTAAGAAACAATAGTGTACTTACATTGTCGGCACGTTCTTAAAGTCGGTAACTTATTTTTGTTCGAACAATAGAGGTAATAAATTCCTAATGATTAAGTTGTAAAGGTTGTACAATAAAACGTTGCTATGCTCGACATATAGAGCTCAAATTTAATTTTTCGAGTCATAGAGTGAAAATATTTACCAAAATGGCTTGGAGGAACTCGGTGATTATTTCGACTAACAGAGGGTAGAGATTTCAAGTAATAGAGGTTTTGGTGTTTGAAGGGAAGGGAACAAAACATTTTTTCGAGATTTGGAGGTTTTTGACTTATCGAGGTTCGACTCAACGGGGTTCTACCGTATAATATATAATACTTATGTGCGTCATTAATTTCTGACTGTTTCGAGATTTGGTGCAAAATAAAATAGTGTGTAAATAAAATTTGTAAAATTAAATGAACAAATGAAAGAAAATAAATTAATTATACTAAAAAAAGCATAAAATAAAATATTCTATATTAAAAATGTGTATCGATAAAAAAATCCGTAAATATAAAAATCCGTGTAGTTAAATTTAGAGGCAAATATAAAAAGTGAATAAATAAAAATCAATAAAATTAAACAATTGAGTAAAGATATATATCTATAGGCTAATGTATATATTTATACAAGATATATATTTATACAGGGAACTTCTCAACGTGTTATCTATGAAATTATACTTTGACTCAATTGTTTAATTTTATTTACACACTGTTTTATTTTGCACCAAATCTCGAAACAGTCAGAAATTAATGACGCACATAGTATATAGTATATACATATTAAGACAGAGGTTAAGCTTAAATAGCTTGAAAAATAAATAAGATGATTAACATGATCACGCCCACGTGTTGGTGTTTTAAAAAATTCAATCAAAAACTGAGGTTAACTTTAAATATTTTAGAAAAATTAATATGTACCACAATCAACATTCAAGTATTAGAAAAAATTTATACCATAACTCCACCCACGTGTTAGTGTATCTATACATATATAATAAAATTGAAAAAATTGAAAAATACAATCAAAAAGTGAGGTTAATTTTAAATAACTTAGAAAAATAAATACCATAATTACACCTAAGTATTAGAAAAAGAGATGTAATTACTTACTTTTTTTAGAAATTCACTGGAATTAGAATTAAATAAATAAAAAATAAAATAAATAAAATAAAATTGTTTTATTTCAGGAGATATTGGGTTCCCATATGCAAGTTATATATCAAAAAAAAAAAATTAAAGACAATTAGAGCATCATTTATAGTTTTTTCTTGGCTTTATAGGTTTATCCCT
>CAJQZM010020544.1:0-11904 GCA_907164665.1 Colias nastes | reverse complement strand
GAATCGGTCGAAAAACCTAAAAAAGAAGAAATAATACAACCTGATGATGAAAATATACATAAACAAGATATAAAAGAAGCCAATAATGATATAATTAACAAAACATATGATGAAAAGTGCGATTTGGGTAACTTATCTCTCGCTAAGCCCATTCCAGGAGATATTCTAACAATAAAACCTGATTTGGACAAAACACAAGAAAATAAGACACTAATAAAACCGGAAAAATATATGTGTGATCAAGACTTTATAGTGTACCAATCAATGGAATGTAATGTTAGCAATAAAAAAGAAAAAGAACAAGATCTAGATGTGTGTATTGAAGTTGATAAAGTAACAGAAACTGATAAATATTCAGAGGATACATTAAATGAAGATGATACAAAACCTAAAGAATCTACAACAAGTATGTCTAAAGAATTAAAATCTGAAAGTAATGTAAAGGAAGAAGATAATGACATTTCTGATAAAATGATTAGTGGTCCTACCTCGCATAGTTCATTAAAACCTAAAAAATCTATATTGAATGAACTTTTAGACATGTCCAATGTATCTTTAAATCATTGCGAAGAGAATGTAATGGCCGTAGTCGAATCTCCGAAAGTTGAAATTGTTAAAAGTGACGCAGTTGAATCTCCGAAAATAGAAGACCCTAAAAGTGATACTTTTTCTAAAAGTGGAGTGTTTATTATACGAAGAGACAGTAATTGCGAAAATACAGAGATTGTTGAAGTAGAAGAAAAAATTGATACTGTGTTAGATGAACCTCAAATTGAGAGTCACATTCCAGCTCTAGAATACAAAGTCGAAGGCAATTGTGAAGACTTAAACAATACAATAGATAAATTAAAAACCGCAACGAAAAATATGCATTACGAACAAGCAAGTGACGCCAAGTCTGAAAATAAACTAAAAGAGTCTAACATGTCGAGAGTATCAAAATCTCTTAACGCGGCTGACGATACAAGGGAGCTTTTGCAAATGCTATCCGAGTTTACCGATCGTCGTTCCTTACCACCCATAAAAGATGAACCAGAGATAGAATATGAAGAGAAAGTTCAAATCGACTCAAAGAGTTTAGCAAACAGACGACCTACATTGAGCAGAGAGGATTTGCTCAATAATATATCTATGGCTCAAGCGGCATTACAACAGTCGCGATTTGACGTAGACAGCGATAGTGTCGAAGAAACAGACGATTCTCCGGATGACGTACTCATGTCTGTAGAGAAATCTGGAAGACGGTCGCTAAGAATCAGTAACGATGTGGTCAAGGCTTTACAGTTTGATGAAACTGCGAGTGACATTAATACTGAAATGGATATATCGCCGCTCAAGAAAACGGCGTTCGGTGAAACTTCATATATGAAAGAGAGAAATGAAAAAGCTAAAGTTATCCCCACATACGATGTGTCGGACGGTATAAAGGAACTAATGAGTGATCTGGTCAAGCCTCTGGCTGATGTACAACCGTTCGAATCTAGTGTTAAGAAAAGTCCATCGACCGTGAGCACACAGATTCAAGCAAATCTCATCACTTCAAGCCAAATCGATTTAGATGTTGAGTTACATTCGAATACAGAATCTATGGCGGATATTAAGAAAGACGTGGCGTTAATGGACGAAATAGCTCGCTTGGGCGATAGAGCTATTTCTACTATATTGAAAAACTCCGTAGCTCCCGTATCTTTGGATGTGTCTATGGAGGAAGTACATCAACCAGAGAGCCCTGAAAGTCCAAAAGAGCAGAAAATACCGAGAAGAAACCAATCTATACCCGGGCAAATTATTTACTTCGATCAGCATAATCCTCTTAATAACGTACTAATTTCGCCAATGGATTATGAGAACGCTCATCCGTACGATCCAATTAAATCCCACGAGACATTAGTACCAGAGAAACGGTCAGTACAATTCTCAGATTCGAAAGAAAATAAAGTCGAAGTTGAAAGAGTATCAACGCAATATAATGTAGACGTTCAGAATTTGCCAGCTGGTGACGCGTGTTCAGACAAAAAAGACAATGAAAAATGTGATATTAAGAGTATCACATCTAACACAAGCAAGCCGCTGTCTATAGATCGATCCACTGAAGGTATAGCAGCCGATTTGAAAGACACGGAAATAAACACAGAAATAGTCATGAAAAAGAATAAAGAGTTGCTAGAAGCGAACTCGTCTCTAACTTTAGTAGATGACGCATTAGCACGTAGTACTTTCGATGTAGACATTGATAGTCGTCCAGTTTCTGAAGACGAAGTTACAAGCAAGCAATCAGCATTAAGAGTTATATACAAAATGGACAAAAACGGCGTGCTAACTGAAAAAATAGAGTCGAATGACGTCATCGATTTGACGTCCAACGAAGAATTTTACGAAGACATTCAATCTTCAAAAGCAAGGAAACGTAGCTACAGTCCAACTAAGCAGGAAAAGAATAAACCGATAGTGGAAGTAACTCCAAAACCAGTTAGCAAAATACAGAAGATTTCCAAAAGTCCAAATAATAGTGAAAAGGAAAAGTCGCCAAAAACACTATCAGAGAAAAGGTCGCCGAAAAAGTCGAAAAGCCGGAAGAATAGGAAACCGTCGGTCACAATACAGCAGTTATTAACAGAGTATAACATAGTGGATATTGATAGAAAGACAATTTCGGACGAAGTCGATCACGCGATTAAGAACGTTATGTCCATAGACTCAGAGTTCAAAGAGAGCGTTCAAACTGTGACGTCATATACCACAGATGTTCTTAGTGAAAATACAGAGAGTGTAGCTAATTTGAAAAAGTATGAAAGTGAAATGTCACAGGATTGGCCGAAAGAAACGCTAAGTGAAGAAAGTTCGAGAAATTTCTTTAGCGAATGTGATTCTAGTTGCAATGTGGTGGCCAAACTTAATATGCTGCCGTTTATGGGGTGAGTTTTCTTTGTGCGTGTGTGTGTGTGTGTGTGTGTGTGTGTTTTTTTTTTTAATTATAAACTAGCTTGGAATGTGAACATTTATTTAGAATTTTTTACAATTTTTTTTAAAGTTTTCACTTTTCACCATGATGCATGTGGACACTAATTCATGAAACTGAAAATCATGAAAAATTGTTCAGTCGTTTGTAGTGCCACAATCTATCAATTATATTCCGTTTTAGTAACGTATTTGGCATATATAAAACACTAGCTGCTCCGCGCGGTTTCACCCCCGCGGCTCCTCTCCTGTTGATCGTAGCGTGATAATACATAGCCTATAGCCTTCCTCGATAAATGACCTATCTAACACCGAAAGAATTTTTCAAATCGGACCAGTAGTTCCCGAGATTAGCGCGTTCAAAGAAACAAATAAACTCTTCAGCTTTATAATATTAGTATAGATTCATTGAAATAAGCAAAATCGTTGCCTTACTCCATGATGTGACGCTAGTGCTAAAACGCGACTTTGAAATTTTACTCTCAATGCGCCTAAAGGAGTTTCGCTTCGAAAAGCGTTTGAATGCTAACGTAGAACTTAAAATGTCTTATATTTATGTATCCAAGGTATCTCAATCATAAAGCCTTTGCTTGCTTTACATTTGAATGCTATAAAACTATTTTTTCGTTACCAAGGAAACCAGACTGCGAATGGGAGAGCAGTACGGGTGACGTATGGACGTTTCTCTTGCTCCGTTCTCGTGTACGCGTGTCTATCCGTCTCGCTCACTCTTACCTGAACGCGCCGAGATCGAGGGTGACGGCAGATACGGGGGTGTTGGGTGTTAGCGTGGACGCTGTTAGGGATGGTATGTGGTTTTTTTATACCTTTTTATAGATAAAAAAAAGTTTTATTGACACACAACAAAATTGAAACTACATTAACTTCAAAAATATACGTTGTATATAATATAGTAGTCGTACAGACGCAGCCAAGCTGTCAGGCATTAAGGACCAAACAGCGCTGACATAGATTTGTTAGTTTAGTTAAGGAAAAAAAAATGTATTTATAATGATTACTATAATTTAAAAGTATGTTTTCTTATTCTAAAATCATACACGATACTGTATTGTGCCCATAATTTCCTTCTTAAGCGTTCTAACAGACGAACGGCAGAGGCTACTTCAGTCAGGTGGCGACGCGGCTTGCTTTACTACAAACTGCAAGTGTTTGACGAAAGCCGTTTTTGCCTGTCGACGGCAGACGTCGACATTTGGCGACGGCTGAAGTAGCCTCTGCCGTTCACAACTTGCCATTCGTCTGTAAGAACTCTAATAGTGTAGATTTAAATTCAATTATGTGGTGGACGACCACTAGCTGTATAACAAAAAAAAGTTTCATCACAATCGGTCAGTTTTTGCATGAATTCCGAGAAACATACCGATAGACCAAAATTTCACTATCGTTCATTCCGATTCTAGAATCACATTTTCTCTCTAGAATCACACTCATTTCTACATGTATAATTCTTCTAAAATTCGAGATATATGATTCCAAAATCACACAATACCATTCCAGAATCACTCATTCTCACACCAGAATCATACATTCCCATTCCAGAATCACACATTCCCATTCCAGAATCACACACTTCGATTCCAGAATAACTCATTCTCACACCAGAAACATACATTCCCATTCCAGAATCAAACCCAAACACATTCTAATTCAATTCTAACACGTTCCAGACGAAAAAGACCCGCTTATATCGCTATGCATTCGCCTAGCAATAGAATCTATGCGGTACGAATGTTCGCGCAACTGCAATAAGGCGTGTGACGTACCGAGCACGCTGAAGCGATGCTATAGCGTCGCGCGTATAGCGATACAGTGGGTGAAAGCGATGCGAGACGCGATGTATCGCTTAGCTTTCAGTGTGACCAAGGACGGGGTTGTGACATTGAAGGTTTGTCATAGATTAATTAAATTATAAATATAGTTAAAAAGAGATCGTGTGTGCTGAGCACACGTGTCAGAAGTGAAACTTCTTTAGCGAGATTTAATGATACCAAAATCGTCGCCTTACTCCATGATGTGACGGTATTGCCTTGACCGTGACCGTGTGTACTATAATATTATTAAGATTTATTATTGAGGTTTTAATTAATAATGTTGATTAATTACTTACTGTATGATTTATCCGTCCTCATAAACTTTCGCATTTATAATATTAGTAGGGTTGTGTATGTTTTTTTTTTGGAAATGTTAATTAAATAAATAAATAATACATTTCAGGTAGCGAACGTGCCGCTCCGATCAGTTTGGGAGTTGACAATGAAGATAGAATTGATCGTCGAAGACGCACAAGAAACTGCTTGGCCGAGGGCCGGTAATATTGGTAAGTTTTCAGGAAAATTAGTGGACATCTTTTGTAAGCACAATTAATGTTTGATTTTTTAAATACCGTTAATCATATAAGACTAACTTTGTTGTACACACATCAACAAAGTCTAGGGATATTAAAAAGTGTGAAGTCCCATGTCCCCAAGTGGGGTAAGGGGCAGATGCATTATACATACATCTGTTTCACTGATCGATTTTCTTTAGGGACAAGTAGGTGATCAGCCTTGTGTGTCCTGCCAGACCGAGACATTTTTTTTTCTTCGTCTCCACCGGGAATCGAACCCAGGACCCCTCGGTTCCATGCTCACGCGTCAACCACTACCAAGGAGGCGGTTAAAGGGCTAGGGATATTACTAGGTACAAAAATAGCATATATTATGCTATAGAAATACTTAGAAATACTTGCTTATATCCGCGGGTGAAACCGCGTGGTATAGCTAGTTAATAATGAGCCTAGTCAATTAATGAAGCGGCCGATTTGATCAGTTGGCTGGCACAGACTTATTCTGAAAATCATACAGTATTTGTAAGGACGTAGTTATTTATATATATTTTAATTAATGATGTTTATACTAGTTTGAAACTTAGTTTAAACTAGCTGTGCTCCGCGGTTTTACCCGCAGTGCTCCGCTCCTGATGGTCTTAGCGTGATGATATATTTATATAGCCTATAGCCTTCCTCGTTAAATGGGCTATCTAACACAAAGATAATTTTTCAAATCGGACCAGTAGTTCCCGAGATTAGCGCGTTCAAATAAACAAACTTTCAGCTTTATGATATTAGTATAGATTAATAAATAATTATATTTCAGGTATAACAACAATAGTGGCAGACGAGATGGTTCCCGTGGAAACTTTGCGGCGAGTGGCCAGGTCAGTGCCGCACGACTGGGGACACGCGCCCAGGACTATATGGTGAGAGAATAAATAAATAACTAATGATCGTTTTTTTTTAATCTTTGTTTATTTAGGGATTTTTGTCCAAAAGGACGATGTCAATCCCATCGTACCTTGTACAGATATGTTATAGTTTTAAATCTATATTATACTAGCTTACCGCCCGCGGCTTCGCCCGCTTTGTCTAAAACCTAATAAATTATATACCTTCCTCTTGAATCACTCTATCTAATTAAAAATACCGCATCAAAATCCGTTGCGTAGTTTTAAAGATTTAAGCATACAAAGGGACATAGGGACAGAGAAAGCGACTTTGTTTTATACTATGTAGTGATTTTGAAATTTAGAGTTGAATAGCATGTGTAGGTGCAGCTAGAATGCCATATACACAACAACATTCATAGTATTTTTAATAATACTTTAAAAAATATATTGAGAAGTTAGTCGTTTAAATTCAAAGAAATAGTAATGTGAGGAAAATCTTTTGTTTAAAAATATCGTGTGTGCCGAGCACTCGTGTTAAAAGTGAAACTTCTTTGGCAAGATTCAAGTTCAAACAAACAAACTCTTCAGCTTTATAATATTAGTATAGATATGTATAAAATGTATATTTTTTGTTACAGGAAACTATTCAAGTTCCTCAAAAACAAGATGAGAGATGAAGATTTATGCGGACTCACGATATTAAATACACTAAAATGTCATTAGTTTCTACACTCAACAAGACTGAAGCGTGAAGCTGTAGTTAACTCAAACTCATACTCAAACTCAAATATTGTAACACGCAAATTCATTTCAATTCACATTCAAACTCAAACTTAGTCATACAGCATACTCAAACTCAAAAGTTCTTACACGCAAATTCATACCTTATATAAGAAACTACGCTACTAGAAAATGTTTAAATTTAAATATTAATAAATATATTTTTACGCTTAGCAACATTAGGCGATTCATTTGTATTATATAGACTAGCCTAGTCTTTAATATTATATAAAAACTAGCGGTCCGCCCCGGTTTCGCCCGCAAAGAAAAACCCGCATAGTTCCCGTTCCCGTGGGATTTCCGGGATAAAAGCTATCCTGTGTGTTAATCCAAGTTACCCTCTATATGTGTGCTAAATTTCATTGTAATCGGATCAGTAGTATTTGCGTGAAAGAGTAACAAACACACACACACATCCTCACAAACTTTCGCATTTATAATATTTGTAGGATTTTAAAGATGTGTTGGTTTGTTTGGAAAGAGACAAAATACTGTGATGTTATCTCTCTTTCTTAACGTTTAAAGTTTCTACATATAGGGTGTCCCAACAAGAACGCAAGATTTAAATTTGGCGCCATTCGAAGTGTCATTGTTTGACAAATCAACAAGTGTTATTTTTTTTTTTAGTAGAAGGTATAAGGTTAGTAAAAATGGAACGCTTAACGAAGGATCAACGCATTTTCATTGTAAAATTTGTTTTACAAAAATAGTGAAAGTTTTGCGGCTACAGTACGCAAATTGCGATCAAAGAAATTGCGATCAGTAAAGAGATTAATGGAAAAATTTGCTGAAACTGGGTCTGTTAGTGATGTAAAGACAACAACGCGCCTTCGACCAGGTCGATCAACCGAAAATATCGCAGATGTACGTGATGATATCGCTCAAACTCCATCCATCTCAATTCAACACCGAGCTCCAAAAATTGGTGTTTCCGAATCCACTATGCAGCGAATTTTGACGAAAGATTTGCGTCTTGCATGCTGGAGGGGATGTGGTTTCAACAAGACGGCGCCACATGTCATACAGCCAGAGAAACAATACAATTGCTGCATCAGTCATTTCTCGGTCGTGTTATTTCACGCTCTGGGGACCATAATTGGCCACCTAGATCATGCGATTTAGGGGTTTTTTGAAATCGATAGTTTATGCGATTAAGCCGACGACGACTCAAGCCTTAAAAGACGAAATTGGACGCTGTATTCATGAAATACCACAGCATTTATGTAAAACGGTCATTGAAAATTTCATTAAAAGATCGCGTATGTGCCAGCAAAGCCGCGGCGGCCATCTCCCTGATGTGTTGTTCCAAACATAACCTCATCTTGTCTACTTTACGATATAATATAGTTTTCACAATTTTTTTTTGAATATCTGCGTTTTATGTCAAATTTAAATATTGCGTTCTTGTTGGGACACCCTATATAAACATTTTGTAGACATAATATATCTATTACTAGCGGTCCGGGATCGTGTACATAATATCAAACTTTAAAATAAATTTTGAAATCGATCCAGTAGTTACTGAGATTAGCGCAGTCAAACCAACAAACTTTTAATAGTATAAGTTTGTTTACCTTCATAATATAATCCTTATTAATATTATAAATGCGAAAGTAACTCTGTCTGTCTGTCTGTTACGCTTTCCCGCTTAAACCTCTCAACCGATTTTGATGAAATTTGGCACAGACAATCTTTAGACCCTGAGAAAGAACATAGGCTACCTTTTATCAAAACACCACGCGGGCGAAGCCGCGGGCGGAAGCTAGTTTTATAATAACGCTTCAGCTTTACGTGTCATAAATATTAGGTATTTTAATAGGATTTTTTATATAAATGGTATTTCGGAAATATGGCAAGAGGCATTAAATATAATTGTATAAGTTATTTCTTTTATATATAATTTACTTTGTTGAATAAATGTGGAAATAAGTTGTTGCGTTTTATTTTTACTCCCTTTCTACGATGTCCTGTACTTTGCGAAGGGCCGGCGTAGATGTGGTGGAGCGTAGTGCAGAGCATTTTTCATTGTGAAACTATTATCGACATTGCTCTCATTAAAATAAAATTCAAAATCAAATAACAATTTATTCCCGAGTAGCATCGAAGTGTCACATGCGAAAGGTTGCGCGCTGCGCTTTTGAATATTGTTGAGGACAATTTCGATAATAGTTTGACTTGTTTAATTGTCCGAACATGTCCTAGTATAAAAATTAACACCTTATTTCGGGGCAGTAATGATCAAAGTTATACAGGGTTACTTGTAAAACACCAGCAACCTCGCAGGACAAGATAGCTAACATCATAAGTAACAACATTTGTTCTACAACTATTGGCATAACGCAATAAATTATTTTAAAATGATTTTTTAAGCTTTTATTGTACTCTCCTATTACATTTGTAAGTCTATGTTCAATGTCATGCGCTGACTGTCGCAGGTCAAGTTCAAACGCTCCGCCCCTACCTTCCCCCTCTCGTTCGCTTCTTGTTTACGTAATTTTTGGGATGCGCGTAGAGTTTATAATATTCAAACGGAAAATTAAATGAATATTTATTTTTGTATGAAAATAAAATCTAACAAATTATCAAAAGTCGTAGAACAAATGTTTTTACTTATTATGTTAGCTATCTTGTCCTGCGAGGTTGCTGGTGTTTTACAAGTAACCCTGTATAGATTATCGCCCAATTAAAAAACTCAGCGATTTGCTTCAGACAATTTTTGAGCGTGATTTTGAGAATAGTAAGCTTGAACTTAACCTAAAAGATCTCAGTATTCACTATTCAGATATCAAAACATTGTATTGATTGTCTTTTCTATATAAATAGAAACTTATAAAAGTTTAGAGATCTGAGATCTGGAGACCCATAAAATTTAAGAATATTTGCATCCACAGGACTCGGAAACCCTAGGTATAGGTAGGGTAAAATCAATAATAATAATTATGGTTTTAAAATACTTTTTCTTAAATTTTTTATTTTTCATGGAACTTATCAAAAATTAATTTCATTAAGGCCGGTTGCAGAGCTTCACCGTCAGTGCGTACCATCGGTCCTGACGATACGCATCAACAATGTGTATGACTATGACACTAAAGCGCGTCACACACGGTGAAGATAACCGAAACACTGACACAAAATTTCGGGTCATTTGTAACAGGATGGCGGTTCTACAGGGGTCTTAGTACACAATGACAAAAAGAAAAATGATGGTCAGAACGCTGATACCGGATACTTTAAGATACTGTAATATTTTATATTAGAGAATCTTAACATAAAATATTATAGTATCTTCACCGTGTGTGACGCGCTTAATACGTATGACAATACGCGTGCGTATGGTCGGTCTAGCTATGAACGGTTTTATGAATTTCCATACGTCATATGACAAGCGCGACTGACGTACGCACTGATGGTCGGTGAAGCTCTGCAACCGGCCTAAGGTAGGGTTACAGGGTTTTAATGAAAAACTGAATATTTTGCATACACTTTATTATCACATAATTTGATTTCTTACAGAAGCTAGGTTTGTATTCCTTACGCCATACCGCCAATGGCCGTCAAACCGTTTAGTTGATGTAATTTCAACTATGGGCTGCGTATTTAGTGGGGAACCTAGAGATTTCATCATTTCATAGGTGTTGTTTGGACGAATTATCTGGAAATATAAATAGAAATTATAATTTGTTACCATGTATAGTAACTATAACAAATAACTTAGTAGCTTAAGGGGACGTTAGCATGCAGAAACCATTTTAAAATAAAAATGTGTTAGGTACTGCACTGATTTTCAGAGGAGACCTCGTGACTGTACGGACGCTAAATATAATCTTTTTATGTATAAATAAGTCTAATAACTAGCGGTGTAAAATCTAGCAAAAAATATCGTTAATCAATTATCTCGAAAACTGAGGGACTTTATAAAAAAACACAAAATGCATGCTAAACACCACGCCCTCTATCTCCAGTTACCCCATTCATTACACCATTCAATCCTGTATATAGGTACCACCAGGTATTAATGCAATTACATCCTACTAATATCCTACTAATATTATAAATGCGAAAGTTTATGAGGATGTGTATGTGTGTGTTTGTTACTCTTTCACGCAAATACTGCTGAACAGATTGCAATGAAATTTAGCATACATATAGAGGGTAACTTGGATTATCACATTGGATAGGTTTTATCCCCGAAATCCCACGGGAACGGGAACTATGCGGGTTTTTCTTTGAAAACGTGGGCGAAGCCGCGGGTGGAAATACATAAATAGGCTAGTAGGCTAGTAGGTAATACATAAATACTTACTCTTCCAAAAACGACGCTTTGCAAATCAAATTTTGGTATTGATTTAAACGTTATATTGAAAATACCGCACATTTCATCGTTTCTTGTTACTCGCATTGATAATAGTCCTGTAATGTAATATAAAATATTATTAATTAACATTTCGTTATATTTCATGCTAAATATGGTAGAGCTTATTTACAGAAAGGCTAATTAATAAGAAAAATTGTAAGAAAAGCTCAAGCTTGAATAAGGCTTGAAGTATGACACGTTGTTATTTCACAGATATGACACCACATAGCGTCTAGCGAAATTAGTATAATATCTTTGCGATTGTGTTCGTGTATAAGAAGAAAAACAGTTATTAAGTAAGTTTAGTAACATAATAAGGACTAACTAATATAATAAATGCAAAAGTAACTGTCTGTATGCCTGTGTGTTCTTCACACCTGAACCACTAAACCGATTTGGATGAAATTTGGTACAGATATAGTTTGAGACCTGAAAAGAACATAGTCTTATCAAGGAAATCCCAAAAGGACGGGAACTTCGACGGGTTTTTTCTTAGACAACGCGGGCGCTGGCGGAAAGCTATTGGTAAATAGCATGCGTATTGACAACGGACCAGTGGGCGGGGCTTAAAAAACATGGCTACGTAT
>CAJQZM010020524.1:0-13357 GCA_907164665.1 Colias nastes | reverse complement strand
TCGGATAGATATTTAGTTTAAGTACCTATTTACATTTTAATATAAAAAGGGGTAATTTCTCTAATAAAAGTCAGTGTATAACCAACCATCAATCGTTTTATTTCACTCCACGCACACCACACATAACACATTGATGGTAATCTTTGTCATTTATGTTATTGAAATTAACACTCTTTATTTAAACTATAGACATACATACATGAGAGCATTTTGAGGTTAGGCAGGGTTATGTACTTATGTTGTTAATTTGGTATACGACAGGTGAAGACCGACATCAAAAAAGGAGGTATGTATGTAATATTATATTAGAATTACAAAATATTCATATATGTTAGGTAGTATATTGGTGCTTCTAAACAAATGTTTAAAGTTTATTAAAGTGTATGTATGTAGCTCTGGTAGAAGCACGAAGTAAATGGAAATTATTCCACCTAGGCTTGTTGAAAAAATATCGATACATCGATATATCGATATTATTTTTTCAATATATCGATATTTTTGAGCGTTATATCGATATTTTTGAGCGTTATATCGATGCATCGATATAAAATTCTAAGTATCGAAAAGGTATAAAAATCGATATTTTTTCAGAGCAATAAACATTTATAAGTTTTAAGATTAAAAAATCCCAAAAAGAAAATACTTTTTTTATACTAACATCTTTTAACAAATTATATTTTATGTATTTTTTGTTTTTGGTCGACTTGATTTGCTGTTTTATAATTTGGTTTTTAAGTTGGCAACTCTGTTAGTCAATTTCAATTTCAACTGCCCGTCCGTATTATTACCACGACTGACTTATATATTATAACCTCAAAACGCGCGTATTTCTGTACTTGTGGTCTAAGATCCGAATATAGGTCGACCTGCACCGGCGTGATAATAGAATGAGACCAATTTTATAATAAACTAGCTTTCCACGCGCAGTCAAAGAAAAACCCGCATAGTTCCCGTTCCCGTGGGATTTCCGGGATAAAACCTATCCTATTTCCCGGGATAAAAAGTAGCATATGTCTTTTCTCGGGTATCAAAATATCTCTATACCAAATTTCATGCAAATTGGTTCAGTAGTTAAGGCGTGATTGAGTAATAGACAGACAGACAGAGTTACTTTCGCATTTATAATATTAGTATGGATGTAGTCTATTAAAAAATCTATTAGATGATGATATGTATATAGATGGGTTGACTGAAAAAATCATGGACAGGATATTTTTAGTTAATTATTAAAAAAATCTTTTTATTTTTTTAATTATGCAGTGTTGAGACAATAAACAATTTTGTTATAAAACAGCGCTCATGCTGATATATTTTTTTTCTATCATCCCATCAAGTGAAAGTAACTGGTACGGACATGCCTGTTTATACCTGCCAACCTAGCAGTTTGTCCAGGTAAATATTAGAAAACCCTATGACTGCACATTCTGTAGGTTTCATACTTCAAGTCTATTATAAATTATAATTTTTTTTATTATCTTGATAAGTACTGCAATTAATTATTAAAAAAAAAATATTTTTAAAAATGAATTAAAATGTCCTGTCCAGGATTTTTTCAATCAACCAATCTTTAATAGATTTTTTATTTATTATAAAATTGGTCTCATTCTATTATCACGCCGGTGCAGGTCGACCTATATTCGGATCTTAGACCATGGGTACCCACCTAGTTCTCAAACAATCAATCAATAATCAATTGATAGAAAGAAAATAATTTGAGCATTGCAGTAGATTTCTGTTTTATATGTCATGTCTAGTGTTGTATGGAACTTTTTCAAAAAAATAGACAAACAAAACGTTTCATGTAATCTGTGTGGAAAAACATATAAATCCAGTGGCAATACGACGAATTTATCTGCACATCTAAAAAATAAGCATCACCATGCGTTTTTGTAACTTAAAAATGCAAACGCAAAGTCAAGTGAAGTGAATATTACAACCAAGGGCTTCAGAACCTAAACGAATGTCAACAAGAACCAGTTCACCCATTTTGTCGACTAATTCAACTATTACCATTACTAATGAACCTGCTGAGATAGAAAATAACTTCATGGAGTTGTCTGAATCTGCGATTTACGATGATACTGGTGTAAGTATATACATAGTATAGTCGGCAATCTACATTTGCTAGGGGTGGACGTAACGCACGCGATCTACGTATATTATCATGGCGCCAGCAGGCAGCAGTCGATGTAACTATGTTAATTCAAGAAATACAAAACAGACCAGCAATTTATGGTACGTCTAAGGCAGAATATCATGATAGACGTTTAAAAAGAAAAATGTGGGAAGAAGTGTGCTGTAATGTTTATTCCGCTCCTGTTTGGACATGTATGATGTCTAAAGAAAAAACAAAATACGGTAAGCTTAAGTTTTTATTAGACTTTTTAGTAGTAATTGGAGATAAAACTTGCAAAACTATAAAAAAAACGATTATATGAAAAACATAGAGGTTATTTGTTTATTTTTTCTTATGCAAAAAATAGGGATGGATATCGAAATTGAATGATAATGAACGAATCAATATAATATCAAAATCGCTTTGATTATTATGTATAACACCTATACCTTGGTATTTTGAACAAAATAATTAATTAATTGATACATAATTAATAATTAATTTCTTTACTCATGTGACTTTACTATACTGCCAGGGTACACTTCCCAGAGAAGTGGTGAAGTAGTTCTGTCCCTCTCACATCAATATTAGATGTAGGGCCACACATATGCAATTCGCTGATCAAAGCTTTTTGTAGCTGCTTGCTTTTTATAGCTCTCCTCGCGGGAGGAGTTGCAAACGTGCAAATAGACTCCAGAATTATAGACGATCACGTCAACACAATGGTCATCGTAATGATACATGATAGTATAAGATATATATTTGCTGTGATCGTTACGGCCATAGTTTTATTGGGCCGGCGTGGTTTTTGCCATCGCCGGATCAGGAGTTGGCTACGTCGCGAGGTGGATAAGGCCAACCAAGGACGAGCGTCCGCGACGCTAGGGCAAGTGACCCAGCCTGCGCCGCCCACTGCGGGATACGCGTAAAATAAATAAATAATATCGTAGTTGTAAGGATAAATTTGTGTAGTGACTAGTGAGTGAGTAAGTGACCCTATTGTAATCTACCTACGTATTCCGATCAATTTAAGACTAGGCTGTTTAGATGTAAGATCTTTTATAGTGTTATAAAATTAAGAAATATTAAGAATTAATATGTGCATTACATTGTTATCTCATTTTGTATTTTGCGGTAATTGTGTGTTTATGTCTTTTTATTAAATTTTTTGCAGTGTATAATTATTTTTTGAAAAAGGGGGGAATAATGTAGGGACACACATATGCAATTCGCTGATCAAAGCTTTTCGTATGTGTGTCCACATTATTTCCCCGACGCTTTTTACATTTATTAAAATTATTAGAGTCAGTAGTGCATAACGGTTAGCCTAACACGGGTATCAGAGATTTCAGCAGAGAGATCGCGGCGAATATCACAGTGGTGTTTTTTCAGGGTTTCTTCAAGTTTGCAATTATGGGAGCCCACGCACTAGGCAGCCACGAAATCTCGGCTGCGGCAGCCAATGAAACGCGCCTATATGCACGGCAGCCAGCTGGCTGCGCGCAGCCAGAACGTGTCTCCGCGCACTAGTTGTAGCAGCCAGACGTATTTTGCGTTCCGAACTTTGATAAGATGACTTTCGATACAGAGAATGGGGAATATATTCGGGAAATTGAAAGCCGTAAAGCAATTTGGGATATAACATCGGAAGAATACAGTGATCGGGATTTAAAGAAAAGAAGATGGGAAGAAATCACGAACCAAATGTGCTCGGAAAGTTTATCAGAAAATGACAAAAAAGAATTTGGTAAGCATGTATTTTTATTATCTGGATTATACAGTATAATACATGGTGATTCTGCAACACCAATCAATATTTTTGTAAAGTATCGCAGAATGTATTCGTTATTGTTCTTTTTTGGTACTTAACTAGGTATTTTCACTTCAATGTTTTATTTAGATAAATAGGTAGGCACTATTCTAATGCATATCTGTTTTGCCATTCTAACGGATTTGCATTAATAAAATAATCCGCAAATAAATCCCTATAGGATGCTGATGATCGGCTTCCTCTATTTGTGGGTCCACCGGTTATTTCCAGTTCTGGTGGAACGTACAGTGTGTCTTGAAACCTATAACCGTCTCTTTCGCGCACGTAGTTATGTAAGACACAGCAAGCTTGTACTATGGCTATTGCAAGTTCCTGTCGGACATCTAGTGGGCGGTGAAAAATTCTCCATTTGTTGGCTAATATCCCAAACGTGCATTCTATGTACCGCCTTGCCCGAGACAGTCTATAGTTGAAGATTCTTTTCTCCGCTGTTAAACTCTCCATAAGGTCTCATTAAATTTTCACATAAGCCAAATGCCTCATCCCCCACTATGACGTATGGCATCGGTACTCCATTATTTGATATGGGGCGCTTCTCCGGAATTTGTAAATCTTTGTTGACAAGTTTTTGATACAAAATGGATTTTTTATATATCGATGAGTCACTACATTTTCGTATCCAGGAAGATTTACGTGTAACTGTTACACCAGGCGTGCGCGAGTGGAATTTGCCAGCAGGACTAGTACCTGCGGAAAAAGACGCTGGAACTCCAACTCGTAATTGCCTCGGTTGGGCAAGAGCCGCAACATTAACGTCTGATCAGCATGCATTCCTGGAGAGTGCAAACATTATGCAGGACGTCTTTCTAACCAAATTCCCAAGGTTCAAATACAACACGGACCTCTTCGAGAAAGTCTCTTTAGCCTTAAACAGGAGAAAGGAAAAGATTAAATTCATTCCTCAGATGAAGAAGAATTCTGAAGGAGCGTTAGCTCAGGTCTGCTGGACATGTGTTGAACCCGTGGTTCAGGAGACATCCCCTAATGTATTCTACGCAGAAAGTAGGAACAACCAAGTTGTTACCGCTGCGGAGATAGATGCACGACAAGTATTGGCATCTCTAATTCTATCGTTTAGAGTAAGAAAAGATGATATTGGCACAACACGACCGTATTGTGTATATTCGTTCGGTGGGTATGCCACAGTCCCAGATACTTGGGGCACAATTCCCGAAACACCATTTTCAATTATGGTAGATCGGATCGTTGGAAATTTTAAAAAAGATTTAAAAAAGTTCACTCTCAGAGACAGTTCACGGTTCATTACCGTCCCTTAAGAGGAGGCTCCCTTTCTCATTTCTGGCACTGAGAGACCGGTTACGGTACTAGACGCTAATACAGCCGTAATAAAGTTGAATATCGCGTGCGCTCTTTGATCGCGTTCGAGCTCGAAAAGTAAGTCTCAATTCTTATTTCGTTTATAACTAAAGTAATAATTGATCTAGAGAAAAAATATCTTGGTCTTCAATAGTAAACTCTATTTTCTTACTGTTAACATTTATTTTAGACATAAAGTCCAAGTAAATCTTAAAAAAAATGTAATAATCCTTAAAAAAGGCATCATTTTTGAATAAAAATTGAATCGAGCGAAAATGTTACAATTATGTTTCTGTCTTGTACATCGAAAGAAAAAGACCCAATAAATCATATACTAAATTTCCATTTTGATTGTATGTGTGACTGTTTCAGAATATTGATGCAAATTCACATAAAATTTAGGGAGCTTGCCCTTAATGACAATTAATGTTAACTACAGCAAAACCTCTACTTAACGTTTTAATGGTTGATTTTGACATTTGCGTTTGAGGTTATATTTTTTAATAGGTAAAAAATACACACAATTAAAAGTTATTTCAATAGTAAAGATGTCTGATCTCATAGACTTTATTGACTTTGTAGACTATGCCAGAAGGTATAGAGAAGTGGGGCCGAGGCGGTATTTACGTGATAATTCTGATCCCTTTACAAAATACTCTGTTTAGGAATTCCATGCACGTTATAGATTCTGTAAAAAGTGTTATATTGCCTTTGCTGGCCCGACCTAAGGAAACCAACGAAAAGAGGACTACCATTTGCTCCGGAAATAATGTTGCTGCTGACATTACGCTACTTTGCTACAGGCAGTTTCCAGGTTTGTATTTTGTAGGTTCCTACATGTTTACTGAATTTAACTGCAAAATGAATCTTCAATTTTTTTGTGTAGATAATAATGAGTTTGTTAGATACCTACGTGTATGTATGTGGTTGCCCTTTTTTACAGAAATTGGATGGAGATGTCATGAATATCTGCCAACAGTCAGTTACCCCGACAAGAAGTTTTTCGCGCTATAAAGTTTAATTACAGCTTTATCATAATATATATCATGGTTATAGTTATGCTGAAATAATCACATGGCAACTAACTACGGGTAAATTATCAAAAATATATTTTGAATTGGAACAAATATCCAACTTACGTAAATTGCGGTCAGCGATGTTTAATAACAGGAAAAAGGATCTATCCCATAAGTATCGAATTCTGTAAAGCGATCCTTTAGTCAACTGCAAAACGTCCCCAAATCTATCCAAACCGTTCATAGCTCAACAGTTGGTTTTATATCAAAATGGGTAGTGGCAAATCAAAAGCCTTAACTGGTAAGGGATTAATTAAGTTCATTGAAAATAGAAATGCGCCTAGATTAATTATCCAAGAACACGAAAACTTGATGAAAGAGAAAGAAGAAGGAACGTTTGGCGCTTCAATAGCTGCTGGGTACTTTGGTGCCTGTCATCATGAAAATGAAGGACTGTTTTATGACCACAGTCGCGTCATTCTCCAAAAAGAAGAAGGCTCACAAACGTACATCAATGCAAGTTACATAGATGGTTTCGATTGTGAAGATGCATATATCACCACGAAGACACCTTTCTCATGGAAGGCAATTTCTAACTTCTGGAGGATGGTATGGGAGCATCAATCCGAAATCATCGTTATGCTCGATTTGCCGAAGACTAACGAGAAGACTTATACGTTTCCTTACTGGCACCAAGAAGAAGGATCGTCGCTTCAATGCGGAAAATTGAAGATTACGACGTCGATAATCCATCTGGATCATCCAAATTTTTGAACTTACGAAGCTAATCGTCACCCATAAAGATGGAGGTTCGTTGTATGTAAACCACTTTTCATACAATAACTGGCAAGAAGACCATAGCTTACCCCTGAAAGCTGACTTCCTTGATTTCATGCGGATTATATCATTATACCGCTACACGACAGTGACGCCAACGACTCTTAAAGGCCACAAGGGTCCTATGGTAGTCCATTGTAAAGATGGACTAGAACGATCAATTATATTTTGCGCCATTGATATATCAATCTCACAACTTGAAAAAACAGGCAAAGTTGATTTGTATTCTAATGTTTTAAAACTTAGGAGAGATAGGTATTATTGTCTAAAAAATGTAAATAACTATTGTTATTGTTACTTAGCTTTGTACTTCTATGTTTCATTTTATTTGTAAGCATACATTTTTTTCTTTTCTAAATTATTTGTTTAAGGTCACTTTAGAACACCTAGGTTGTTGACAGCTTCGCGTAGAAGTTTTTATAGTAGGTTTTATACTCGATCTCAGAACAATTATTTACATTCATGTTATCAGTACTTAGTATCAACATCCTTAGTATAAGTTCAGTCAATTATAAATTAGCTTAATCTATAACTTATTTGCAATACATAATAAGATTACTAGGTTAAGAGTTTGAGCTTTTAAGTAGACCTAAGATTCCGTGATTGTCTACGGAATATGTCAAAGATTTGTCAAAACCACGCACGATATCTTATGTTTAATAAAGCTATCTATTCAATGTTTAACTTTTTTTTACTATTTTTCAAAAGAACTATTACTTACCTATTATTCAGGATTTAACAGGATTATTTTGCGTCATTAACTCTATTGCATCAACTTTAGCGGTCTAGCGCATATTAGTTTTGTGGTCAGTCATGATTATTGTAATAATTATTATTAATAAAGTTGTTTGGATTACGTGATCCATAGTATGTACACAAGTACTGACACGTAAACGGTCTTATCGAAGACCTTTGCTCTCCAACTTAGGGAAGATGGCTCATCACATGACAAACACATACCTAATTTATGGAAGGTAGGTTAAAACTAAACAACATATTGGTAATGACTAGAATTTTTTTTATTAACTTTTGAACTAAATTTCCTCAACTATATTACATGTTATATGTTATATATTCTTTATTGCACACAATTTTTAATTTTACAATACAAGGACATTAGAAGCAATTGGCGGCTTTATTGCTAAATAGCAATTTCTTCCAAGCAACCAGTACCAAGCATGAAATATACAGTTGCAAATATGGGAAGATAGTGTACACATAAAAAGCAAATAAATTAATACTAAAAACATACAAATCAAAATAAACGAAAGAAAAAAAAAACAAACAATATCAAAACATTAAAAATAAAACAAACTATATTAATTACCGTTAGATGATTTAGCAAAAGCATATCTTTGGCTGTAAAATGAGAAGGAAATTTCACAAATAATGCATAGTTTGATCGAATGGCATTCAGAAAGTAGCGCAAGACCGTGTATATAAAAGTGTACTGGTTCAGAGTTGCATGGCTAGAACACCTCTGCTGTCTAATTCTCAGCACTACTGATGGTACTGACATGGTCGTCGTAGCTACTAGTTGATATAGACAAGTATCTATTGCACAAAATATACAAGTTCTTCCGATGCCTTTGCTTCCAAGTTCCATGAACAACAATAGGTCCTGGTAACTGTCGGTTATGATACGCTGCTACCACAAAAAATTCATTATTTCCTTCATTCACAGCCAGCAAAAAGTCAATTAACTTGTCTACTGCAGTAATTTGGCCTTCCGGCCAGTCCAGGAATTTGAAGTGATGTACTGTCCTTAACTCCCCAGTCTTTTTGTTAATGATATTAAGTACACTGTTTCGGTGTAGTTGCTTTCCGACACGATCTTGTCCTCCTTAATTATAAAGTCGCTTATGATTGTGTCATCTTGATTGTAAGGAAAATACCGTATCTTGCTTGTTTGTAACTCTTCTTCGGCGCTAGTAAGCATCACGGTCACACGGGTGTTTTCTTGCCACACCATGGTCCAAAAATTGTTCAAGGTTTTTTCCACCGGGTGCTCGGTGGCTATGAATTTTTTTTGCAGATCAAATCCACTTACATAATTGGCGTTGATGTAGTCCGCGCCATCGTTGGTCTGAGATAAAACCACACGGGAGTCGTCCCAACATGGACATAGCTTGAAGTGATTTCGGTTCTGGTTTGTAGGCGCCATGAAGTTTTCACAAGCTCCGGTTATTAGTACAGAGAAAACGGTGGCAAATTCAGAAGCCAACGTCATGATGGAATCCTCGTGCTTGAATCGAGCCGAAAATCCGGCAGATCCATTATAAGTAGCATTGGGATTGGTATTCATTATTGCAAAGAATAAATTCTTGATTCGATGATGTAAACACGTCTAAACACCAGAACTTCCGCTGTTGTACTATGTACGTCGTGAGATAAGTCGCTATTTATACGGCTCTCGATACGAAATATAGATAAGTATCCATCAACTTTGACCGATCGGGATTCTCCCCGTAAAAAAAAAACTGAAACACGCACATGACCATTCGAACTTATTAAACATATATTTTGAATTAGAACAACATTATTGTTTGTCAAATTCTTTTCGAAACAGTATATGGCGGTAGGTAATTTAGTTCAACCTAATCAATATGTGGTTTTCCAGTGACGTTATGCTGAAATAATCATATGGCAACTAACTATGGGTAAATTATTAAATATGTATTTTAAATTGGAACAAAAATATTGTTTATCAAATCTTTTTAAAACAGTATATGACGGTAATTAATTTAGTTTAACCTAATCAATATGTGGTTTTCCTGTGACGTTATGCTGAAATAATTATATGGCAAGTAACTACGGGAAAATTATTAAAAATATATTTTGAATTGAAACAAATACCTAACTTGGGTAAATTGCCGCCAGCGATGTAATCAACAGGAAAAAAGATCTATCCTATAAGTATCGAATTCTGTAAAGCGATCCTTCAGTTAACCGTGAAACGTCCCCAAATCCACTCAAACTTTTTATAACTCAATAATTAGTCCTGTATCAAAATGGGTAATGTTTATTCAAAAACTTTAACCCGTAAAGACTTTTTAAAATTAGTTATGAAGAGAAATGCAGCTAGAATTATTAATGAAGAACACCAAGAAATAATGAACATGGAAGTGAGCGGGAATATCCCTGCATTTACTACCGAAAACCTCCAAGACAGCCAACCGGAAAAAGAAGAGCTGTGCTTCAAACACAGCTGCGTAACTCTGTCAAACGGAAGGAGGTCATGTGTCCCTATTAACGCAAACTACATCAACGGCTTCAAGGATCGTAAAGCTTACATCGCAACAAGAACTCCTAATTCGGAGACCACAACCTGCAACTTCTGGAGGATGATATGGCAGCACCAAACCGAAGTCGTAGTCATGCTTGATCAGCCTGGAAAAAATCAGGATGGTACTTCGTTTTTGGACCCAGATGAAGAATCGTCGCTCCAATTTGGAAAGCTGAACATCAAGAGGTTCAGAGTTCATCAGAATCATCCAAGTGTTGTGATCATGAGGGCAGTTGTGACACACGAAGATGGAGGTACGTTGAATGTGAACTACTTCTTATTCAAGAACTGGCAGCGACAAGATGTCTCGCCCTTAGAATGTGACTTACTAGATCTCATCTCCATGACACGTCTTTATAACAAAATGGCAGTGACGCCAGAGTTACGGAAAGACTATAAGAGTCCTATAGTAGTCCACTGCAGTGATGGATTACAGCGATCGATGGTCTTTTGCGCTATCGATATAAGTATATCGACTTTTCTAGAGACAGGTAAAGTGAATTTATATTCTATTGTATCACAAATGAGAAAGGATAGGTATAATTGTCTGTACGACGCATACGACTATAGTTTGTGTTACTTTGCTTTAGAATACTATTTTAAGTTTTATGTTTAAGCATTTATTATTGTTTTTTATTTATTCTTTTACGGTCACTTTAGATCACCTAGGTTATTAAAGACCAAGCGTACAAATGTATACTCTGCTTGATACGTCTGGACCTCAAAGGAATTATCAGCATGCATGTTAGCAGTATTCAGTCTCAACTTCCCTATTATATCGTCGGTGATACTGCAAAACGTTCCATGTCACAAAAATTTCAAAAAACATATTATTTTAAAAAATGTTTCTTTACGTGTATCCGAACGCGTCTGCAAATCGTTCTATGTCATTTGCCAATCAGAAGACAAAGTTCAATGTGTTGCAATACGTCATTGTCATGAACTGTCAGTTTGCTGGGTACTGCAATACGTTCTAAGTCGTCATAACGGTTTTTCGCAAGCATCAAAAATATTGTTATTGCTGAATTATAGCAGGTAAGTAAACATAAGACTATTTTTTAGTGTTATTGGATCGTACTACAGCTAAAAATAATGTAGAATATCAGAAAAAACACATCTTACATGTAATTTTTCTAAGTAATACAAAATTAATTTTCACTATCTACAGTTTTCTGGCTTTCTTGTTTAAACTAATTGATTATTTCATGATTTGCTGCCGAAAACTTTAGTTAATTTTAGTTGATCATAGGTTTTTCGGAGAAAACGTGAATTTTTCAAAATTGAACTTTGACATAGAACTTATTGCAAATTAATTCAGATGACATAGCACGTATTGCAACCTGACTAACTATATTTGTTTTAGATATAATGGATCGTTGCTATCGAGGTAAACGTATGGTGCAATTGTCACTGAAGCAAAATGAGTCCTCAACTATTTTAGACGAGAATACTGGGGAATTTCGCAATGTTGACTACATGAGATCTCCAACTAGCACTAATTCGTCCGTTGGTTCTTTAGATTTTTCCAAATCTGAGTCGGACTATATTCCCAGTGATGATGACAGTGATATCACATTTTGTGAAGAACAATATAATGAAATATGTGAGGAAATACTAGATCCTTCCACAGGATTATTTACTGTGACACAGGATGGTGATGGTCGAGCGAAAAAACGTCGAACCCGAGGTCAAGGTGATCGATCACAATGGAAAAGACAAAAAAATTCAGAGGCCAGATTAAAAGGAAAAGCATACACAGGTTTCAAAAAAGATGAAAGGGGGAAGTATGTACAAATAGCGTGTAAGCCAGCAAAGAGTCTAGGCAAACGTTGCAGAGGGCATGTTCGTGAACAAAAACAAGGAGGACCTAAGCAGTTTTTCACTTGTGATGATATAACTGAGTCTCAAAGAGAAGCAATATTTAATGACTACTGGAAGCTGCAATCTTGGGAAGCTAGGAAAGCTTTTGTGCGTAGCCTTGTTTTAAAGAATGAACCACAATATAGAAGGAAGTCTGTGCAAGAAGAGACAAAGAAGAATATTTCTATGAAATATTTTTTGCTTTTACAAACAGATGATAGAACAGTTAAGTTCCATGTCTGCAAAGAAATGTTTATGTCAACAATAGGTATTGGAAAGAGACAGCTTCGAGACTGGTTACTAACCAACACCAACGACACAACTGAAGCTAATAATAACAACAATCTGGCAGGTGATAAAGAAATGTCTGTGATTTCTTTCTTGGATAAACTTGCTAAGATTGAATCTCACTACTGTAGGGCATCTTCTAGAAAATTGTATTTGGAGCCAGTTTGGGATAGCTATAATCATATATTTAAAGAGTATGAAAAGAGTTGCATGGAAGAAAATAAAAGTCATTGCTCAAGACGATATTTCTTAAAAACTTTCCGAAAACTTAACTATGACATTTTTAGCCCACGGAAGGACCAATGTAATAAATGCATTAGTTTTAAACAAGGTCACTTATCCCAAACTGAGTATGATGCTCATCAAACTAAAAAATGTAAGGCAAGAAGTGAAAAAGAAGATGATAAAGTCAATAGTGAAAATCAGACATTAGTTTACAGCATGGATGTCCAAGCTGTCCTACTTTGTCCAAATATTCAAGCTTCAGCAACTTACTACAAGACAAAACTAAAAGTACACAACTATACCATTTATAACATGAAAAATAAAGAAGCTGCATGTTATATTTGGCACGAAGGGAATGGTGGTTTGGAGAGTGATGTATTTGCTTCTAATTTAACTAGACACCTTAAAAACGACATCGATAAATTTAACCCAACAAAAATTATACTATGGAGTGATGGCTGTGGCTATCAAAATAGATGTTTGACTTTGGCTAATGCTTTGCTTGATTTGGCGATCGAAAATAATGTTATCATTGAACAAAAATATCTCGTTTTCGGCCACGCAACTTCTTCTCGATTACA
>CAJQZM010020522.1:0-22863 GCA_907164665.1 Colias nastes | reverse complement strand
TGTTCCAACCTACATTAGAAAATATAATTCAACGTGTTCCAAACTAACTTGTTCCAACCTACATCAGAAAATATAATTCAACGTGTTCTAAACTAACTTATACCAACATCACATTCAACAAAAAAATCTATTCCGCGGAACAGAGCGTCAAATTTTTTTTAAGTCCTATCAGTTCTGGACACGTTATATCAAAACGTTCCAAGACTGTTCCACGTCAAATAGAACAGTTCGTACCGCGCGTCACAAGACGTCAAATTGTTTTCCAACTTCGTAAGTCCTGGACACGGTGTATCAAAGTGTTCCAAGACTGTGTTCCACAATAGAACTATTCGTACCGCGTCTACCAAGACGTCAAATTGTTTTCCAACTTCGTATCAGTTGTGGACACGGTGTATCCCAGCCCGTTCGACGGCCCGGGGGCGCTCAGCAAGATAGGCACAGAGTCGAAGCTGCAAGTGTGCGGCTGGAGCGGGCCGGGCTACGCAATCGATGGCGTGGACAATGGCCTGCTCCGGCCGCCGCAGCCGCACGCTAGCCAGCTTGGCACGGTGTACGCGACCAAACGACGACGAAGGAACGGCAAGAGGTTAGTGTTTGAATTTGAATTGTTTGTTAAATGATGTGCTATTAAAATTTGAAATCTAATTTGAATTAGGTACCTATAAGCTGAATGAAATTATTTATAGTACCTATAGATGATAGATTGTTCATGGTTCGTTCGTTCATAGCTTGTAATGTATGTAGGTAGGTACTTGCCTTTGCATAAATTAAACCTGTGAATATCGACTAGAACTAAATATGGCTTATGAGCGTAAAAAGCTCTACTCCTAGAGCTTTTTATTTGTAAAAGATTTTTGGACATAAATTCATTACACACGAATAAATTCTTTCTTCTTTCATATTAGGATAGATGTAGACTATGTCAATGAAACCTACAGAAGGTATATTAATTAATTATTAAATATTAAATCAATACGGGAAAAATACACAACTGAATAGTGATTTTCACAATCTTTATAAAATCAGTGTCATAATTTGAAAATTCAAACGAAGACTACACATTATCCTTTTGCTCGTTATACCTAGGTAGGTACCTAGTTGAAATTTCTGGAAGGTGATGGTTCAGTTCCCAGTCCTGTAAAATACTATTTATGATATATATAATGAAAATTAACTTTATATTGTGACCATAATTCAATTAAAATGGTTACATAGGTATTATAACATCATTGTAACTGTAAGAATAGAGATACCTAGAGAAAATATTGCGTGTACCTACCTACCTAGTTACTAAGCAGGTAATCTATAATACCTAGGTACCTATTAGATACATAATATCATAATATACTGAAATATTAATATATTGAAATTATATTAGATATAATTAATTACTCAGGTTAAATATGTGACCCTATTTTACATTGGTATCTAATTTTTTATACAAATTAAAATCAACAACTATAAACTCATAGGTAAGTAATGTTAAAAAATCTTAATTACCTATACTGTCTTTAAAAATGACTTAATAATCTACAGAAAAACATAAATATATACGAAATCAGAAATGTTATATACATACAGAAATATTAAGTTATTTTTCATATAAAAAACGAGGCAGAAATAAAACACGTTTGGAATTCTCGTGTCTCTGAATTGTATAAATTCTTTTAAAATATCGGCATTTGTATTAGGTATTTTATGAATATAGACTATTGATATGAAAATAAAATAAATTAATGGCAAATATTAGATAAATATGTCAAATAAATAATTAATTGATATTCATAAACCGTTATAGGTAATCTTTTATTCGCCCGCTTTGTCTAAAACCTAATAAATTATATACTAAAACCTTCTTGAATCACTCTATCTATTAAAAAAAACCGCATCAAAATCCGTTGCGTAGTTTTAAAGATTTAAGCATATATTATGTATAGGGACATAGGGACAGAGAAAGCGACTATGTTTTATACTATGCACCTAGTGAAGTAAATGACAAATGAAATCTTATACCACAGATTAAATAATATTTATCAATTCACAAATGGTCGATAATTCGACAAGATGCAATATAATTCTATAATATCTAATTTTAAATGCAATAATATGACCTCGCATAATATTATTTCATTTAGGACTTCCGTCGGAAAATCCGCTGCGTTTTTTACCTAGCTCAAATTGTTTGATTAAACTTCTTATCCGAAACAAAGTAAATACCTAGAATTTAAAACATTGTATTTATAATAATATTAGTTGCTTCTCTTGTTCCTAAATTAAATAATAAATAATCATCAATATTATATATTATATTTTGTAAAAATCAATGTTAAGGATGAAAACATGCGAGAGCGTTTGTGTGGAGATAATGCCAACCGCATTTTCTCTATACCTAACCAACATCAAAACCGGAAAGGCAAAAATTGAGAGGCTTTACATACTAGATAGGATTATGTGGTTTTCATGGAGATTTTCAATTTATTTGTTATTCATTTTACAATTACAGAGAATGTGTTTAACGTGTTTTTATGTAGTTAAATAATTATAAATTTAATAGATTTAACTTTTAAGAATCTTACATTTGGCCATTGTGTATGCTTTATTATAAGTTGGATAGTATTACGAGTACAATATGGGGGTCTTCAAGCAAAGAGTGAACGCCGAACGGGTACCTTCTAGGGAAGCGCGCTCCATCATAGCCCATAGGCCACAACTCAGCTCACCATCAGGCGAGATCGAGGTCAAGCGCTTCCCTAACATAGGTACAATAAAAAAAAATTGCGTTCAGAAATATGATTATCGATTCCTAATTTTTCAGTGTAGATTAATAATTAACGTTTTTACTTTTTACCTAACATTATTCATAGCAAAAACATTAAACTTAAGACTAAACTATAATGTCATAGTCAGAGCTCTCTACCTACTACAACAAAAAATTACATTTTTACAATGCACAGAAAAAAATATAACCTTTTCTCAAGTAAAATTTCCTAATTTCCAACAAAATAGAAAATGGCGTTATAACGAACTGCCAAAACCGTCCGCATGACGAAAGACACGTTCAAAAATTAGTCTCGGTCAATAAATATATTCGATTATATAGTTATGAAGTGAATAATCGATATATCGATTTAAATCGATTGACGCCATGCAATTCGCGATTGGTAATAGCTAACGGATTTGGTAAACTGTGAAAATGTTAACCGTTCGGATCTGTTTCAGGTTGGTTAAGATAGAAAGAAGTGTAAAATATTGAAGTGAAACTTCTTTATCGGGGTTGGAAAAAATTTAGTGTATCATTTTTTCGTTACGCGTGACATTTTTCCGTTACGACTGACGCGCCATCTTTTTCTTATCCCTACCACGCGTGATTCGACGTACCTATTTCTGTAAAGTGCATATTATAGTAAATTATTTTTTGAAAAATAAGGTCATAAAGAAGTTTCACTTCTTACGTGTGTACACTAGTACACGCACACATTTTTTTATTTAGAACTTAGTCAAATTCTATATTGTTTCATCAAGCTACGATTAATGAGGAATGTTTGCATCTAGAATCTACCATGGTCATCACCTATGATAGATACTTAAAAATATTTACTATTTCGATTTTTAATCAAAAAATTAATGTAGTAATTTATGTATTACATTCAAAAAATTTTTTAGCATTTGAAATAACATTCAACCTAAACATAACATTTAACACCGAATCTATTAGTGAATTATATACCTACGTCGGTAGGTTCTAATGGTACTAAATAAATTTAGATAAATTAACGACCGTCAAAATAGGTATAAATTTTGTATTTAACTTTAAATACAGTCTAGAAGGTTCTATTTTTGAAGTGAAACTTCTTTATCGGGGGTGGACAAAAATTTTGTGTGACATTTTAGCGTTACGCCGCGCGCGTGACATTTTTGCGTTACGCCGTACTCGTGACATTTTTACGCGCCAACTTTTTCTTATCCCTACCACGCGTGATTCGACGTATACTTTCTCCAGCGGAGTAGGGATAGCGTATCGTTTTAACGTACGTCCTACCACTTTACTTGACCGTTTTTCTATTGCACTCGTATTTATTTCCAACGCTCTATAGTGACGTGATAATATTATATTAAAGTGATCAGCACAATCAAAGTGTTTATTTTAATTCTAATTCCAGTGAATTTCAAAAAAAAGTAAGTAATTACATATCTTTTTCTAATACTTAGGTGTAATTATGGTATTTATTTTTCTAAGTTATTTAAAATTAACCTCACTTTTTGATTGTATTTTTCAATTTTTTCAATTTTATTATAATATGTATAGATACACTAACACGTGGGTGGAATTATGTATAAATTTTTTCTAATACTTGAATGTTATTGTGGTACATATTTATTTTTCTAATTCTAAAATATTTACAGTTATTCTCAGTTTTTGATTGAATTTTTTAAAACACCAACACGTGGGCGTGATCATGTTATTTATTTTTCAAGTTATTTAAGCTTAACCTCTGTCTTAATATGTATATATTATGCACTATGTGCGTCATTAATTTCTGACTGTTTCGAGATTTGGTGCAAAATAAAACAGTGTGTAAATAAAATTAAACAATTGAGTAAAAGTATAATTTCATAGATAACACGTTGAGAAGTTCCCTGTATAAATATATATACATATCTTGTATAAATACATACATAATATGCCTATAGATCTTTACTCAATTGTTTTATTTTATTGATTTTTTACAAATTTTATTTACACACTATTTTATTTTGCACCAAATTTCGAAACAGTCAGAAATTAATGACGCACATATTATATATACGTTTTAATATAGAATATTTTTTATTTTACAACCTTTACAACTTGATCATTAGGAATTTATTACCTCTATTGTTCAAACAAAAATAAGTTACCGACTTTAAGAACGTGCCGACAATGTAAGTACACTATTGTTTCTTAGAAAACATTTTAGGAGTATACGATAATAAATCTATGACTCACGTAAACACGTGTTTGCTCGATTGGTGTCAGGTGTTCAATTATAATTTTATGAATTCAAAATTTATAAGAATAAACCTCAAACTCTCTGTCCAATCAAAATCCGCCTAAGTCGAAATCCTTTATAAGCTGAAAACGGCAGTGGCCGGCGTAAATATTCAAATAGGTAGCGAGGAGCGAAGCGACGAGCATCTTAGGTTAACTTTTGAACTACCGCACGAGCCGAGCGAGCGAAGCGAGCGAGTTGCAGCAGCGGCCGGTGTAAATATTTAAATAGGTAGCGAGGAGCGAAGCGACGAGCATCTTAGGTTAACTTTTGAACTACCGCACGAGCCAAGCGAGCGAAGCGAGCGAGTCGCGGCAGTGGCCGGCGTAAATATTCAAATAGGTAGCGAGGAGCGAAGCGACGAGCATCTTAGGTTAACTTTTGAACTACCGCACGAGCCGAGCGAGCGAAGCGAGCGAGTTGCAGCAGCAGCCGGTGTAAATATGTAAATAGGTAGCGAGGAGCGAAGCGACGAGCATCTTAGGTTAACTTTTGAACTACCGCACGAGCCGAGCGAGCGAAGCGAGCGAGTTGCAGCAGCGGCCGGTGTAAATATTTAAGTAGGTAGCGACGAGCGTGTGACTAACGTATTTCTTTAATATTGTATGTATATAGTAAATTATTTTTTGAAAAATAAGGACATAAAGAAGTTTCACTTCTTACGTGTGTACTCTAGTACACGCACACATTTTTTTTTTTTTCAAAATTCAGTATTTAATACCTTCAAAAACTATTTTAATACGCAGTAGAAGGTCTTCTCTTACTTATTTTATATTGTAGATACCATCAATGTTACGTGAAGAAATGATATCCTAATATATTTTCTCTATATCTTCAGAATATCAGAGATATATCAGAATACTTTACCAAATCACCAATATAATTGATATCTTGATTTACTTTCATCGCATTGTATTTGACCCATGACCTGGGCACTGCATTGTCAAACGAATTAAAAGTGAAGTTACGAGTGTTGGCTTAGATCTCGAACCAAAGTGTTCACCGTCCGAACCCTTGAGCGAAACCTTTTATTTAAGTAAGTTTATTTATTATTGGACAAATAAATATCCTGGTTTTCTGTAGGATTTCTTATGATCAGGATGTATTTTAAAGTTAAATATAAAAATTATGTTTAATATTTTGTTGATTAAAATCAATGATAATGTTTGATATGAATTTTCTGTTAATACCTATTTCATTAATATCAACTTAATTTTTTGTTATCATTAGAGTCATTGGTTAAGTTTATTTTTTAATTTCAAATAGGTAGGACGGAAAATTATGCCTTTAAAATATAAAATTAAGCCGATTATTGCAATAGAATTTATAAATAATCAGTAGTCAAGATTCCCGAATATATGATTAAGATCGAAAATTCGAGGTGTAGCTTTTAATTTAAATTTTCATCTACATGCTCTTATGACATTTATTATACCTACCTATAGGCACAGAATAAAAACTGGTAACTAGCGTCTATACTCTATAGGCTATAACATAAACATTACAATTGTAGCCGTGGTCGGATACTCGTTTTGTTATATTATAATACTAGGTTTCCGCCCGCGGCTTCGCCCGCGCAGTCAAAGAAAAACCCGCATAGTTCCCGTTCCCGTGGGATTTCCGGGATTGCGCCATTTTCCCGAGATAAAATGTAGCCTATGTCCTTTCTCGGGTATCAAAATATCTCCATACCAAATTTCATGAAAATTGGTTCAGTAGTTTAGGCGTGATTGAGTAACAGACAGACAGACAGAGTTACTTTCGCATTTATAATATTAGTATGGATACGTTATAATAACTTTATAGTCTATGATCTATCTTGAGAATAAGTGCAATTAGACATTCCTAAACTAATGGGTAGTTCGGTCTAGAACATCTCTATTTAAATAGTTCTCTAAGGACGGAATAACGATTCCTTCATTTAACTTGAAACATTGTGATATTGTTAACCGAAACAATTCATTCTCCTTATGTCTCCTACCATGTATTTTTTTTTTTTTTTTAATATTTTGTAGTAACAATTATTATAATTGATTTCAATTCTTATATCAAATGTTCAAACAAGGTTCAAACACTTATTTCATTAATTTGAGATATTACCATATTATTACAATATGACCCCTATAAAACAGAAGCAGATACCTAATAGCATAGGAGTCATTGACCAAAAATGACACATGTACCTACCTACATCCGTTTTAAACATGTAATGTAACTTTGCAATAAACAAAAATATTAATTTATTATTTTATATCAAAAGGCAAATGTACCTACCACCTATTTACGGCTAACAAGAATCCATAATAATCAACATAACCAGTCTAAAATGAGATATTATTACTGCAGACGAGAATGAAGAAACAGAAGGGTTGGATAGTCTGTGACCTTTTCACATATTGTCAGCGATAACAGAATAAATAAACAACACTATTGGAAAGGAATTATAATTCGATTGAGGGGTAATTAATTTAGCATTAAATGAAGGCTTCACCCTGGTAATAAGGGCTAGTAATGTACTGCTTAAGTGCTTAGTGCTGAAAGTAATTTCTTACATCAACAGCTACATGTCATATAACAATTACCTGCAATTTAAATAATCTAAATTCTTAAATAAAACTAAACCTAGTAATTTTTAGTTTTAAATGTAATTTCTTAAAACCTACATCAAAACATGAAAAAATCCCGTGTTGTCTACGATCGAAATTTTCCTTTTTTCTCACATTTTTACATATTGAAGTGACGTTACGTGAAGTCTTCACGTAATATAGATTTTAAGATTACTTAGTAATCTTTAGATATTTAGCCAATTTCCAATAGCTTCAAATTCACATAACATACTATTATACCAATAATACACACATGTATAACAAGTTATATATCGACGCAGTAAAGAGTATAATTTGTAAACGATAACTTGGTAGGTGATCGTTTGAGTGCCCAGTGACCATGCGACACCTTGGTGTTTGTGTGGACTATTTAGTATTATGTAAGGAATTCTTTGAATCTATGAGATTTGAAATTCACTAGGTCACAAGATTTTTTATTCATTATTTTGGTCATTTGCTGCTCGTATTATCTACTTAGAAAGATATTTTATTTATCAGTCAATTTTCAAATACTTACTATAAAACAAAAATACATATCACCTACACAATATCTCTTACTACCTACCAACACACATTAAAATAAAAAAAAAAATCATGTACACATTATATGCACCTACCTACATAATACAAAAACTATAAACATTTACTCAAAATATTACACCAGCTCTTCGATCATCGATATCTCCAAATCTTTTGAATGATAAATACGTTCACAAAATTGACTATTTATTTGGCGCCATTAGTGCAAATTTATCAGTATCCGACTATAACAACGTTATTAACCGCAAGATAAAGTGTAAGAGGTAATGCATCAGTTTAATACGTTAATCGCAATATATAATAATTAAAGGGTAAAAATCGTAGGCATCTGCTGCAGGTGTTCCAAGCCTTCACACTTGCACCGCTTATATGTTATCTGTATTGTTATGATTGTAATTTTTAATTGCTATTTTTTGTTTTATTTTTGTGTGTTTCAAAGTGAAGCCGCTAAAATGCTTGAACTATCGCCTTAATTATATCACGTTCCGAGTTTTTACGCGCTCTCCCAAGCATGGCAGAAGTCAGAACGTAGTAGCGGTCACCCATCAATAGGCTGACAGCGCCTAGTGACACTTTACCCGCTTTTCGATGCGTGTGCGCAACTAACCGAAACATGTAGACTTTCTTTATCTTTGAGATACGTTTGAATTGTTAATTAATTTGAGGGTATAATAGGAATATGAATAGTATTATTCAATATTTTGAAAAAATATTTTAGTTTCGTTATATGATTTGGCAAAAAATAAACTCTTTTGTTAAGTACACTCATGGTACACTATTTGCTAATGCTTTATAATAATTCGTAATAAAACTCAACATCTTCGATTAAATTACCTGCCTATACCTAAGTCCTTCTTATTGATATTTTAACTTATGCAGCTATTTCTATGAATATTATTTAGCACTAGCTTTAAAATATAACTATTGTGTACAGTGTTTTTATTATAAATGCAGGATTAACACATGTGCAGAATAGAAACGGCAAGTTTTATTAAAGACAATTTGAATAAAAATTATTAATTTTATTCCCATCATGTTCTGCGTTAATGTCAGCATTATGTACTTGTATGTATATTTATTGTTACACGTATTACAATATTAATAACTCTCATTCTCTCTACTATTTCAATAAGACAATAAAATTTATATTTACAACTATTTCTATGGTCCAATACGTCCATTGCCCTACCTGTTCTACGGTCTGCAAAAAAAAACAAGAATGAAACAAAAAAAAAAGTCGACCAAATCTACTTTTAAATTAACAGAAGTAATCCTCAAGCCACAGCCGCAAAATATATACAAACTTATTAAATCCACAGCAACTATTAAGAAGAAAAAAACCATCTTCACAGTAGTGAAAATCTATTTAACATCATAATATCTGGTTACATAATAAAATCAATCACACCAGCCTACAGCACGAAATGATTTATCGGATTTAAATCACGTCCAAACACACAATAATCAGTCCTTAACCACAGTAATATGGACCAGCTTTGGGCATGTACCTCGTCGTGACCAGTACAATAATTGTTACCTCTCTTGTAATATCATCAATACATGCTCTTTCTTCATTCATTGGTTGGTTTTTGAAACCTTTAACATGTAAATATACTTCTGCAAAAGTGAGGTTATGCTGGTGATAGAAATATGGCTAGTTCTTACTCTTAGTATAAGTGGGATGAGATATTGTGGTAATAGTATTTTGAAGTTCCTGCACATAATGGACAACGATAGTATGTTTATAGTATTAAATGTGTAGGGTCGTAATATGAAATGGTGATTGCTATGACGTTCTTAAAAGTCTTATTTCTTAAAATGAATGGTAGAGATTCAGTATTCAATAAACTGAATGATGAAGATATGCATTTATAAAATCTTTTTACAATTTCTTTTTACATTCTCATTCAAGCGTTACACAATTAAAAGAGTTTGATAAAATCGTTACGATAACTTTGAAATGCCGAACATAACAGAAACCGATCGACACCTTTACTGGAACCTTACGATCTCCTAGAACACCGTGCTGTAGCTCCCAGCTATTCATCTTTCAATCCCTTCCTATTGAGTGTTGGTAATCAGAATAATATCTTTGTTACCGGAAATGTATGAAATCAAGGAATTGTATACAATTCCTAGGAAATGTGTACAATTCCGATACCATTTAGGAAATGTATAAAATATTGTTTAAAAAACTATTTAATGCATGCATATCCTAGGAAATGTATAATCTTCCTAGGAATTGTATACAATTCCAATATCGTATTAGGAAATGTGTAAAGTAAATGCTTTCTGTAATAAAACACGTTGTTATTTTTTTTTATTATAGCTCTTATTGATACAATCGGGTAACAGTCATACCGTAAAATTGTAATAATATTATGTTCATATTATCTTTATATTATTATTATGTTTATATTATCTTCGATCGTTCGATCTTCGTCGACGGAGCCCCGCTTCGCGGGGCTCCTATTTCTGTGTAGTTTTTTTTTAACAAACCTAACCTAACCTAACCTAACGGCTAACCTAACCTAAACCTAACCTAACTTTGAGGGCGAATATCTCGGCTATTTTTGATTTTAGAGAAAAGTTGTTCCTATAAAACATGCTTATATAAGCGTAATCTTTACGATAAAACAATAATAAATAGGTGTTATAATGACACCAACTGCATCAAAAATTTTCTAAGTCCTGCGCCCCCTTTGCTTTAGTCCAACCCTTGCCTGCGACATATCAATATCTTAAATGTTTTACATTTCCGATAGCTATTTAGGAAATGTATAGATTTCCTAGGAAATATGTATAAAATAATTTATTTCACACATTTCCGTGCGATTTTAGGAATTATATACAATTCCTAGGAATTGTATACAATGCCGGATTACATACATTTCCTGTAACATCTATACTAATATTATTAAGCTGAAGAGTTTGTTTGAACGCGCTCATCTCAGGAACTACTGTTACGATTTGAAAAATTATTTCAGTGTTAGATAGCCCATTTATCGAGGAAGATTATAGGTTATAATATATTATCATCCTAAGACCAACAAGAGCGGAGAAATGCGGGTGAAAACGCGAAGCACAGCTAGTTAAATATATTATGGAATTTCTTGTCGATTCTTCTCCATAGATACTGCTTTCCGGAACCGTGGTAAATGTTAAATCTGTTATGACGATTCAAAAGTGCTTCTAGAAGTCTAATTGAATAAATAAATGTTTGAGTTTGAGCTGAGTTATAAAAGAAAACAATACTGATCTTATTATCAAACTCCCTCGCTCAAAACTCTTATTTCCACGCTTTCGACCACCATTGAAACAGGAAATAATTTCGCAATAAAATGCTCCATATTAAGAGTGATCGTACGGGACGCAAGAGTTGTATAAATGAATTAATTTTCTGCAGTTTTCACCGCAAGTATGGTTGGCTTCACGCTCCGTGGGTCCGTTAGAGACGCGCTTCAACTAATACGATGGATTTGGATTTTAACGTCGTGTATGTTGGCTTGGTCAGTGCGGGTGTTTAGTATGGTTTTAGTATTTACTAATTGAGAGAATGTGATAGAGATGAGGATCAAAGGATTGTTTTTAGAGAGACAGAGGCATATAGAAATAAAAGACTTAATTAGGTAGGAATTCATTAGGTGCATTAATTTTGCCAAGCAAAGCAAAATAGTACTCGATATATCTGATAGCTTAGAATATGATATTCAACATTATGGTAGGTACCATTGCTTTTTAGAAGCTGCTCATTGATAATGTGCTGATGCTTTCAATAAGGGCTCATCGAATGTACCTACGGAGAGTGGTCTACGCGTTTGACCTTTACTATTATCAAGCAATTTGTTTAATATGCTTAACCTGTTCAGAAACAAGACGTACCATTTATAAGTTTATAAATGCTCTTGTATAAAAAATATCAGACTTTTATAATTTACCTAAAGTAGCAAAATTAAGCTGAAAAGCAATTAGGTACTTACCAACATTCAAACACTATTGAATACTAACCAATAGAGCGCGTATTTTCCTAACAAAATACTATATAATAATGTTATTCACATCATATTTTGTTCAATATGCCCCAAGGAGTAAAGTACATGCATACTATGGTACAAGTAAAACCGCGTGCACAGTGCAATATAATATAACTGTCAGTACAACACATTTGCCATCTAATTTGCATACAACATGATTTCTTTGAATTATGAGGAAATGGGTTTTTGCTATTTTAAACCGTTGATGATTAACGCGGTAAAATTATATTATTGTACTTATGATTTGTCATTGGTGTAGTGGTTACTGAATACCTACGTGGGTTCGAATCCTGATGTGTTTAAAAAAAAATCTATTTTTTAATAAAAATTTGATACCTCGTGTTATTTTATAGTTCGGGAATGAATGTTCATACCGTTTATTAATTTTCCCTATCAATAAATTTATTATAAACTACCTAGGACCTAGGTACTTGACAATATTACTGTTGTTCTTAGTTTTGTTTAAGTGGAATTTGTAATGCCATTCAAAAAATGCTTTACTACCTACCTAATAGTATGAGAAATAAGTTTGAATTTGTTTCTTATTTAATACTTAATATAATATCATAAGAAGCGAGTGAAACCGCGGGAGATAGATGGTTTATATTAAATTAAATCATATTATACACACATTATTAAATTATATTCAGCAAGATATGAACTAAACTCCCCATTGTTCTTTGACATTGACTCATTATCTTCAATCTTCAAGAAAAACAAATTATTACGTACTCATCTAGATAATAATCATTGCAATCTTTTATCAATTTCTTTCTAGTACTTTCTAGGTCCAAAAGAAAAAGACGGAGCCAAAATGAACTTTACTTCTTGGTAATAACATCGCTATTGGGTTGTTAGATTATGCCTAATATATATAGGATGAAATACATTAATCATAAACCATCAAATTGTTTAAAATCCTAATCCGATTAAAGGATTTTCAACTCTATCCCATACGCGTAATGTTCAAATTGGGTAATTTAGGTTATTTAAGGCGAAGGTGCTACAAGATTGACATTTAAATAGTTAAGTGGAAGTGAAAGGTGATAGTTTTGATTAAAATTTGAAAATAATTGCGTCTCCCACGAGGTTGTAATGGCTCCGTTTTTTGTTAAATTCAATGTTTAGTCGCAATTGTACTGTTCACTTCCTGTTGTTAGATTTCTAGTTCAGGTCAAAGTTAAAAAGGTTAACATACTGTGACTTACAAATGTAAAAGTAATATTTTCTAAAAAAAATACATGTGAATGGAATTTGCAGGTATTTTTTCTTATTTTCCCAATAGGTATTTGTAATTCCAACACAGTATTTATACTAAATTCTACATAACAAACTGTCATTTGCAACAACAGATACTCCACCACACCAATTCAAGACATCCCGACAGACAAACGAACAAAATAACGCTGCTTTTACGTTATTTTCCACGAATCGTTGATGCGTTTCATTTCCATCAATTAGTTGGTAATTGCGAGCGGACAGATAAAAATAGTGGTGTGGAGATCCATGCGGAAAGAAAACATCTTTACAAGAATAACTGCAAATCGAATAATTTATTTGGTACACGCCTTAAGTGGACAGAAAGTAATGGAGTCGAATTTACTTTTTATTTTTTAAAATTTGAGGAATGATAAAATATGTGTTTACATTGATTGATATAAGTCTGAGAAATAAGCATGATAAATATGATAGATTCATGAAAATTATAAAGCAATGAAAACAAAAGCAAACTAACTCAGAGACCTAGCGTTAGGTACGTATTATAAGAATTAATGATGAATTAATATTAACCATGATTTAAAAGAACGAGCTCATTTCTAATTAAAAGAGCCATAATTTATGATTTAAAATTAGATTAACATTATTTAACTCTTTGATGATGATTAATCAGAACCCGTCATAAATTATTTAAAAGTGTAATAATTAGAACAAGTAAAGTGTAGAAAGTGTGGAAAAACGTTTTCAATACTGTTAATATGAATTTCCATTAAGAAATAACATTCTATACATAATATTAATATAAATAATCGAAGCATATGACCGTTGGACAATAAAAGCAATAGAGTAGATAATAATTAAACTTAAAAATATTAATGAACTAATAAATTATGTAACTGAAATTTGGTTTAAACAAAGCTTGGGTCCTTCAATAAAATATATTTTCAAAAAAAAAATGTTCGTCAATAGAAGTGGATTACATATTTAACGCATAACATAATTGAAAATCAGTTGTTTTGTGTTAACAAAATTTGCAAACATGCTAGCTACCTACCTACGGGAAACAACTGTTCACACAGGCTTGCACTAAAATTTAATAAATAATTAAAAAAAGCTTTGCAAAAAAAAATTGGTTGTCTGTAAAGTCGGTTTACTGACGATAGTTGAACGTGACAACGTCCGATTGTGCTTCTTTGTCGCTCGTTCCGCGCTCTCGCTTGCACTTCAAGCCTTACATGGAACGCCTCAGAGCGAGGTAACGCCGCATGAGTCATGTTTTTTCGTGCGTGCAACCGCGGCCGGCTCTATCGAATTATAAGACGTTGTCACGTCAAAAACGACAATTATTCTTATGAGTGATATTATCAGTAATATTATGTACATTGTTACAAGTAGGTATTGCCATAATATCTAAAAAATTAAAATATTTTACAGAAATAAAATGCAGGAAAACAAACATTTAATCCTGTACGTTGGATAAAATAAAAATAAAAACAATGATAAATAGCCTATGTAACATTGTCATTTAGAGAAATAAAAATTGTCGGCTATTTCAAAGGGCATACATTTAACGGTTGAAATTATAGCACGCGATATTAGTCCATATTCCTATGTCTAAAAAAAACGATATTCCCGTAACGCAATTAAGACCTTTGACATTTGCAAAAACATCTGTCGATTTGAAATTTTAGCGGGTGGTCCTTAAGCGATGGTACTTGAAACTCAGAAATTGATAAGTCTAATTAAATTGAGTTCTTGTGATTACTATAACGAGAATTTTAATGTAAAATTTTATACGAGATGGAAGTAATGCGAATTAAATTTAATTATTTTGTAGTATTAATGGACTCCGGCCATTTTGTATTATTATCCTTGTCATAATAGTTCGTATTATTATGATGAATAGAAAACTTAAATGTAGGTTCTTTATACGAATAAAATTGAACTGCATTTATTAAATTTATATTCTATTTGTAAATATATTCTTAATAAATACAAAATTAACAACACAACTTATTTCCAATTTTCATATCGATTAAACATTTTTAAATGTCGCGCTCACAGAACTATATCGCGCTATTAGGTATAGAACAAAATTTCTGAAAGAAATAAATTATTTTATGCAATTAATTTATATACTAATTTATTTATATATTTTGCCCTTTCATATCGAGTTGTTTTTAAGTTGTCAAACGTGGCTAAAATACCGATAAAAATAATGGAAAATAAATATATGGTTATGAATTAGGTATGACATATCTATAAAACATAATTTAATGTCAAAGGTCCCGTCCTTTCCTCCTCTAGGTACCTACGGAATCCTAAACATTCAGACATTTAGACAAACGTTATTTATAAAGTAATTTGAAAATAATGTTGTCTCAGAACCCTCTTAAAATTATCAAAAAAATTGTTCACAATCTTCTGTAAGTTGATTAGCAGTTAAATTGAGTAGCTTACGAGTTAGTTACTATATTATAAACTTTATAACACTAGTAGTAAAAAAGTATTTATGAAAAAACGCTATAACCGTTTTCTCGTCTACCTACACCAATACTCATATCTCATATTCTATTATAAAACAGTTCAATTACATATGTATGTATGTAGTATTATTTAGTATGCATAAAATGTATGCATACCAAATAACACTTGACAGTTTTGAACCTGCAGGAGCAGACAATAAACCAACAATACTGCTGATGACCATACTATTTATTCATACATAATCCAGTTAGCCAAACCCTTCACACTACACACACTTATGATATAAAATAAAATACGAACGACTTTCATAATTGGGGCTTATTATGCCGCATCAAACAAATGTTTCGGAATTCATTCCACGAAATCTATATAAGTAGCGTCAGAAGAATAATCCTGCTCTTTTGTAATAGCGTCAATTATTCGAGATTATATGTATTACTCGCCAATAATTATAAGTTTGTAATTTCGTTCGAAGGATGCGGGAATAGATTCTTGCGAAGTGTGTTATTTTGAGTGCGTTGACTTATAGGAAATATATAAATGTGGTAAATTGTTACGTTTAACTATATAGGTGTTTATATACTTTTTTTTTAAATTCAAATTCAAATTCAAATTCAAAATTCAAATTGTCTTTATTTGCTAAATGTAAAAGCGTAGAAGTAAAATACATTTGGTGTGCCTTGTGACCTTTAACTGATTTCCAAAATGAAAATTTAGAAGGAAGAAGATACTGAATAAATATTTTCTATTTTAACGGCGATTTGTTTACCTACTTACGAAATTTGTAGAGACAATTACATCAATAAGTCCATAGAAACTCATGATTCCTCTAAAAAGTTAGAACTACCATATTATAAAGAAGTTTAGCAAGCGGTTTCCATAAAAAGATGACATGTAAATTTTTCAATTTTTTTTTTATAAAATGATAATGATCCAAAAAATGAATTGCCATCTTTGCTGACGCTACATCTCCTCCGGGCACCGTTTAAGTGACTTATCATTATGTAATTACTATCATTGTACACACACATTGTATTGTTCATAATCTATGTAGGGTCGGAATTGGATGATCCGATTTTGAATTCAGTTGAATGTTGTAAGGAAACTAGAGAGCTAAATTTTTAAAAGTTGTAGGTAGTAGAAAGTTTTCTGAACATTTTTCATCGGATATGGGGAAAAATATCGGCAAAAAAGAAAGATTGTTTTTAAATTGTATTTATATTAGATATTAATTTGGAATAGGTAAGGAGGTATGTATTCAAAACTATTACAATATAAATGAATAAGACTTGCCAATATCATGCGTAATCGAACTTTAGTTACCTACAAAAGGCACGTATGGATCGAAATTCATCAGATTTCAACCTCAAACCCAATACAACACTTGAAAAGCCAAATACTGATAGTCCTTATTCTTCTTTGAGTGGCATATATTGTTAAAATCGTTATGTACATAAACTTAGAGTACTTATTATATAAGAAAATCCATACAATACTAATTTATACCCTAATAATTCGCACATTACGATTACGTCAGTAAGCAGTTGAAAAGAACTATATTGGACAAAGAAACCGCTTCCAAGAATCCCGTGATTAAATTAATCAGAGTTATTAGATTTTTTCATGAATTTCAAAGGACAATGACTTTCTGGTTGTGGTTTAAAGGCGAAATGTTAACTATTAACGTAGAATTTCATATTTAATTGATGCTATAGAGAGTTCTATAATTATAACCTTTTTAATCATGGTTTAAATAGAGTTTTCTCTGGTTGATGATAGGCGAGTATAACCCTACCTTAAGTATAGATTGCGATAAGATATAGAATTAATAACACGTGGTTTATGTGTCCAAAAGTTTTTAATTTCTTCAGTTATTTAACAAAAATAGGTGTAAAGTGATTGGTCTGATTTCTCGTAGAGAATAAAAATATCGAATAAAATACAATAATTATGCTACCCAATTAACTATCGTAGATTTTTATTTTGGGAGTAGGTATACAATAGTTTGCGTGATACGATAGTAGAACATAAGACATAGTAATTTAAAATACTACTTCTGCTATAATAGGTACCGCAGATGTACGAAAATCTTCGATAGGTACTTCACCTAAAAATATTGTGGCTCCAAAATTAATAAAACAGGCGTTAAAACAATACAATATCTTGCGAGAGCCGTGCTGAGATAATTCCCTGTAAAACCTTTTCAAACCCTTTCGTCTCGCAAAAAGGTCAAACTGAAGCTGACGTTAAGAAGTTAAATGTTTAATGATACGGAAAATGATTTGGTTTAGTAACTTAATACTGTACACTGGCTACTTATTACCTGCAAGGAAATCACAACCTTATTATAAAGACGTTTAATTTTAATTCAGGACAACACTTTTCGTGCACGAGCTTTCATGTAAGTCTGAGCTTAATTTTAAAGATTTAAGGTTGAATTTTGGGTGGTAAGTTCATGACATTTGAGTTGTGGTAAGCCACTGTTTAGTGTCGGCTTACACATACGAGTTTCGATGTCCAAAATTCGATTCCCGTTTACTTAAGCTTGTTCGGGGAAAAGTGTTTTGTTGGTTCAATAAATAAAAAAAGTATAGGTCGCGGTTTTAAATTATTAATTAATACAGCATCTCAAAAAAATTCAGTCCAATTCTTAAGATAAATTAATTGTCACAGGCTAAAGAAGGGGACGTGGGGGAAATAAGTTAAAGGTATCTTCTTAAATTTTTTGTCTAAAAATGTATCCAGTCACATTCAAACTAATTTCAACGATTTACGACTTACCTAATGATGATATCCAGGTACTATTATTACCTATATCTTTTATGCTAAAAAAGTATAATAATCTCAGTCTGTGCTACCTTCGCTGAGAGACCTTTATATTTCTTAAGGCACCGCTCTAAGCAAATGACCAACAGCTTTATACAATACAAGATAGGTTCGTCAATTCTCTGATATTATACCTCTTTTGCAATACATATATTAAGACATATATGCGATCTTTGACAGCAACGGGATAACGATGTTCAAATAACGTTATTTTGTTATGTTTCTATTAACATACATATATTGTTATTGAATCCTATCAACTGCTGAAAGCAATTATTATGGTCCATATTTACCTACACTATACCAACATATTATCCATTGCAGTTCAGCTAGTTTCCATTGAGCTCGGTTCCCGTATTAAAAATACTTTATTCCTATCCTACATACGAAATGAGTCTCACGATCCAACCATAAAATTAATAAACTTCACATCTTTAAACCTCCAAAACACGTTGAAGGTTCGCTAACAAGCTCCCCAAAGGGTAAAATACCCACAAATAATTTGACAATTTATAAGATCATTTACACTAACAGTTGCATACATGTACAAGCATATTGAATTGTCCCCCACTGCGCACGCGCAAAGCACGCCGATAATTAAGACATATATCAGCGATCTTTGACAGAAACGGGATAACGATGTTCAAATAACGTTATTTTGTTATGTTTCTATTAACATAAGGAAAATATAATATAACCTGTGAATATAACCAATGCCTAATATCTGGTATTGAATCACTAAATGTTGACGCTACAAAAATTAAATTATCATAAACATATTATCGCGTATCGATCTCGCTAACTAATAAGCAAGCTAACACTCATAATTAAATTCATTCGAATTTGTGCCTTCAATTCACATTGATCAATTAGATATTTGCAAGACGAACTTTGTACCTATTATGCTAAAGCAGCTGTATTCCATTTTATTCGCACAAGTCTACCACTGCCAAGATTTATTGATGTACCTACAAACCCTTTCTGAACTGAAACTAAACTGATTATGTTTTTAAATAATTTTTATTTAAAATCTAAAAAGTTTAGTAAGCAAAGTAGCTCTTAGAACTATCATAACAGTATTGGCAAGTAGTCCTATTTCTGGTTGTCATTCAGAAATGACTGTATCTACATATAAAAGCACAGGTTTATCTTTTTTCCTAGATTAGTCTTTACAAAGACAGCTCAAAGAAAATTTCAAATAATACCATTATGGCAAATAATTTATTGATAGACAGGTAGGTACCTACCTAGTTTTAATTATCTTCATTTCTATGTTTGTTAACATTTATAATTTTGAAACCAAAAGTCAAGATCATCATAAAATTTAAATCGAGAAAGCTAGTCACGCTAAACCTGTGATCATACATTCCCGACTTAGGGCGCATTAGCCAAAAATTACTGAGCACAACTAACAATGAGGAATGCAAATTTTGGGATGAAAGAGGCTACTATTATGAATCTGTATACATTTCTTTATTATAGAGTTTAGGCAGCAACGGTCGATTCTTCCAAATCTAAGCAATACTGTGCTCATAAAATTTTATAATCTGTTTCTTTGTTTTTATTTCTCCTTTGTTTTCATTAGGCTCCGTTATCTGTGGTTATTTTTGATACCTACATAATAAGATACTACCTTTTGTTTCCATTTGCTTTCTTCTCCAGTGCTTTAGTGAAATTGCTACTGTGTTTTCTATACTGTTAGGTATTTGATGAATTGTGTGTTTGATTAAAAGTACGTGTGTACGTAGTCTTGATTGTTACTGTGGCAACTAAATATATTATAATTGAAAGTAAGAATATCAATAGAATAACGACAAAAATATGCTTAAAAGATAACATTTCTTAAGTCAAACCTTGGTTTTCTGATTGCTTACGATCAATGAAAACAACATGTATAGCACTCTAGCATCAAGACGACATCCACAACTACATCTAGCTTATGCACATCCAACGGGAAATCATAATCACATCTCGACCTTCTACACGGCACGCCATGATTAAAAATCAGCAACCATCACGCTATCCATTGACAGATACACGGTCGCGTGCCACAACCACGTGGCCTAGCCGTTATATGTTATGTACACGCAAACACGCGAACGCATAAGCTTACGCACAAGCTTTGGAAGTGCACGAAGGCAATTTGTATGCTTGGTATGGGTGGTCATCAAGGTGAAGACGTAACAACATACTTAACGTACAACAACTACGTAACAATGGTAGTTGTTTCTTTGCTATACGATATACGAATTGATGGCGTCTTACATAGTACAGTATAAGGCAGTACGTTGATCGAGCATAGCGTTTGTCTAACAGAGCATTTAAGCGAGCGAACGTTCATTCTAACCCTACTATGTCAAATTATTTTAGTGTAAACAGGCGTAGAGCATTCTTTCGTTGTTTTTAGTGCGTTCGAAAAGATTCTATGCAGGTGCATTTAGATCAAACGAACTTATAGCTAGAGCAAGAGCATTTTTAGTGATCTTTTAGTGTAAACGAATACCTACTCGTATTCAGTATATTGTTCAGTATTAGAACATTGCATAGTGGGGTTAGATCGAGCATTCTCTGGTTTGATGTAAATGCACCGTTACATAGTATAAGTTGATCGAGCATAGTGTTTGTCCATAATAATCGACTACAAAAAATAGAAAATATATTTTTTTATTTTCTATTTTTTTGTAGTTATTTCACCTAAAAGATTATACATCTATATATATAAAACTCAAAGGTGACTGATATAGTGATCTATCAACGCACAGCCCAAACCACTGGACGTATCGGGCTGAAATTTGGCATGCAGGTAGATGTTAGGACGTAGGCATCCGCTAAGAAAGGATTTCCCGAAATTCTTGCGGGAACGGGGAAAAACGGGGATGCACGTACAAAGTCGTGGGCGGAAGCTAGTATTTAATATTATAAGAACAATAGTCTCTATAATATTACGCCTTATTATAAACAATTGTTCATTAATTACGTTTCTATCTAAGGTTTATATTATAATAAACGCTAACAAAACTCAGTCTTGTAACGTCAATGCGGTAATTTAGTGCATTCCCCTATACCAGTGGTGTGGAACTTGCCCATGCTTTTAATAGTTTTTTAAACTTGATAACGGGAAATAATTTCTTGGAAATACGATCTGATAGATAAAAGATTTTATACTTAGTATAATGTACTTTTTGTAGTATAAAAACATTAAGTAGATGCTTTTACGTTACTTTTATATTGTTAAGTAAAGACGTATAACTTCCTTATTAGTGTATTGAATGAGTGATTAAAAAAAATAACTTTGTTTAGATATAGAGCTAGGTGCTTTAAAAAAATATTCCTACTAACTGTATTTCTTTTAGAAGCTCTATCGTCACACAAAATAAGCAATAATTATTATTGATTATCATACTGAGTAATATTATACTGTGATACTTAAAAAATCTATTTTTAATAACAAAATTCATAGGGACAAGACTAAACAAAGCTTTACAAATAATGATAGGTATAGCGTTATAAATAAATTCTTAATCTATACTTATAATAAATCTGTAGAGAGGCCAATTCTGTACATGAAATATATTTAAAAAAAAACTATGAAGGGGTGATAAGGGATCGCTACTGATGCCAAAAATGCAATTAGTAAAATTTTTGTCTGTCTGTCTGTCTGTCTGTCTGTCTGTATATTCGTTATAGAAACAAAAACTACACGACGGATTTTAACGAAATTTGGCACAATTATTCTTCATACTCCTGGGCAGGTTATAGTATACTTTTTATTACGCTACGATCAATATGAGCAGAGCAGTGAAGGGAAATATTGGGAAAACGGGAGAAGTTACTCCATTTTTTAAGCTTCCGTCGCGTGTGCAGCCTTAATGGTTAAAGCTACATAGAAATCATGTACGACACAAATGTTCTTAAATTATTATTATTATATAAAAATAAATTCCTAGACAGAATATGTCTATCTTTTAAAATTGACTCACAATAACACGTGAAACTTCAATAGCTTAGCAATTCGGAGCTTTCTGATTATATTTGTCTACTCTTACGTTTACAACACTCTCACTCATCCCTAATTAAAAAAAAATGTGTGCGTGTACTAGAGTACACACGTAAGAAGTGAAA
>CAJQZM010020518.1:0-21616 GCA_907164665.1 Colias nastes | reverse complement strand
ATGTTAACGCGTGGTTGTATTACGTAATTAAATACTGATATAATATTTCTTAGACATCTTCACTCGACCAAAGTCGGTACAAGAATGACTCGCAACTGCAGACGACCGTTATTTATAGGACGATTATTCGAGTGGCGTGACTGTGTGAGTCAGCGCAGGTGTTATTTGTGTTGTTTTGATCGTTATTTTGAATATGACATGTAATATTATTATTATTTGATAATTAAATGATTATTAATACTTTTATCCATCTGATTATTATTAAAATAATTAATTAAGTTCATCAATTGATTTACTTTTAAAATATAATTAATTAAACGCGCTAACATTTATATTACTATAACTATAAAACTAATAAAACACTCTTAGATTCTTTTCAAACAAATAACATAATTATTTACATAATGAGCTTTAATTACTAAAAGTTTTTCTTTGCAATTCATGGAAATTACAATTTCCACCTCAGTTCATTAGTTACACTACACTTACCTACTCCAATAAATCAATATACCTAATAGTTCAAATTTAATAAGATAAAAGCCACTTCATGTACAAGGAGCTTATAGAAGTATCATTGAATATGTAAACACCTCAGTAATATGTTTGAATATATTATTCAGATCACGAATAAGCTAACAGGTTACTAATATCTAATTGAATGTGCGAGTAATGTAGTTAACTCCCAGAGGATTATCTGTTAGATATAGAAATGGTGTGTTCATATAATTTTATTGGAATTGTAATCATTACAGTCTATGCCAATTATAATAGGTACTAATTGTGTTGTGTTGTTGTTGTGTTTATAACTATAAACATAAACAGCCTGTTTTCACTTAATATAAACTGTTGTGTATTAGATTTTAGTGTTAGATTTTACGCGAGTAAAATCGTGTTTTAAATCCGTTAGAATCTTTAATTTCTAAACTGTTGTGCTTTTATTGAAAAACAATTGGCTAAAGAGAAATTTTCAGGTGTCTGTAATTTCGTGTACGTTACCTTCATGGTATTTTATAGGACAGTACTTATGTATTGTTTTAATCGATTTAAAATATTGTCTTAAGTTACGCTTTGTCAATTGTAACACTAGTCAGTTATTAAACAAACAAACTAAAATGGCAGCTTTAACCCTACAGTAGTCGCGTATCTAAAAGTGACGTGTGAGGTCGCGTGGTCTACATTGGTATACCATTTTAAAACAAGAAAAAGTACACAAATAAATTAAAAAGTCTGTTTATTTATTTATAAATCTTCATTACTATATATTTTCTATTTAAAATAATACAACATATCTTTTATGATTAGAAAAAACAACTACAACAAAAAATACCTCTTATTCAGTCGAAATATTACATAATTAACATTATATGAGATCAAAAAAATGTATACACAAAAATCCTAGTCTAATCTACTGATTATCAAAATACTTTTTGCAATCAAAATAAGCATACAATTTCAAAATGGTTATTATAATATTCTACAGATCCAAGTTAAAATAAAAATCACTACATTCAAATAATTGACAGCATAAATCTCATTCTAAGCTATACTATAACATACCTAATCCAGACATCCAGTCGTTGAGTCACCAAAGCTTCGCTATAAAGTGAATAAATACCACATTACCATCACTAACATGTTCTAACAACCTCATGTAATGTTAATCACGGTGTACCTATTATGACAATTTATACCATAAAAATTCACGTCTTGTTTTGACTGCCTATCTTTTTGCCACTATGTGATTGCAATGTTTTTATATTGCATGGTAATGCGAATACGCTTACTAATAAATGCTAGATTCTGTTGGTCCAGTGTGAGCGAAGCGATGGTGGGAATTAGCTGTTATAAAAAAGGCCTATTTTGAATTACAATTTGGTGTAGTGTAATTAAACAGACTTGTAATAGTCGATAATTATTCAATAAGCCAGCTGCCCTGGTTGAATAGATTATTATAGCTTTTCAACCGCGTCTTTATCCATCATTCTAAAACACGGTGAAATGGAAGATTCACGTAATTTTTTCTGATGATATTAGGTATCAGAGCGCGAGCGCGAGCTTTTTTGATATTTTTACTTTTTAAAATAAATCTACTATCTTGCACTGTAAACACGTCTTAAATATTTCAATGAAGAGTCACGTACAAAGACTAAGAATTTATAGAGCAATACTTAGAAAAATGTGATGTGTATCTCACAATATGGTACGTACGGCTACACTGGGCTTCACTTATTCGTATTTATGTTTTATATCTGAGCACTATGTTTACTTTTATTACAGAAGGGGTTAAAGAGATACGAAACGGGAGCCAATATGGTGTATCGGAAATCGCTTAACTGTGGCATTTTATGGGCTGAGAAGTTTCAGCAATTTATATTGCCCGAATTATTATATAGGTACATAATATTATGTAGTTTCCTTGAAGATTAAGCACCAATAAGCAAACTACGTAATAATACAGTAAAACTATCGGTTTCACGATACCACATTCTTTATAAATAGATATTGTTGATGGTAATTGTTTTAGCCACAAAACCTCAAACTCCCATATATTAACTTTTTTTCCATTATTCCAGCCATACATCCACAAATATTGTACCTCATGAAATATTTATAACATGTACAAGACAGAACAAACTATAACTTTCTGAGTAGTTTCAAAATAAACAACTGATGAGATCGTGTTCTATCGAACGAGCCTGAATAAGCAAGGGAATACTTCGGGAAATATTTTTAATGAACCCAATAGAGAATAGAATTTTATATTGTTAACTTCATACTTAATACTAAAGATAATACGGCTTCATTGAATGTATCATTGAGAAAATTGAGCCTTAGTTCTAGTAGATTTACCACATGCTTACATACTATTATCTTACTCTGAATAATAACTGAATTTTTTGTATGAATCTTATGACTAATTTTATAAAAATTGTATCATTAATAAAAAGCATTTATCACCTACCAAGTGTGAACACATGTATTTTTCTTCCATTAAAACTATAGGTACCTACGTATCTCTGCATCTATAGCAAACATACCTCCCATAAATGCCATCAATCGTGATGATTCAGTTATGCCGGTCACAATTGAACAATTATATTCAGCTTGATGTTGCATTAACAGCACGAATTACAATGTCCTAAGCGTGAAATAGCTGATATAATCTATCATTTCTCTACACGACTACTAATTTTATTGTCCTTTAACAGGGATGTAAGAAACTTTTATTGCACGACGATGCGAAGCATCAGAGAGTGCTTTACGATCGAAAAATTTTTTTCGCCTCATTTTTGCAGCTATTCTTATTATTATAGCCTTGTTAGTTCACGGAATCAAGATATTTTGCATACTATTGTCGAGATAATTTAATGGAGATTAATCCCATACTTTTTAAAAATTGATTTACTTCAATAGAATTGGAAAAAAACACCGAAATAGGTCAAAAAAATTTTCCTGTCCGTCATGTGTGAAACCTGAAAACACTATAACTTGTGAAAAAATCCATCATTTGAGTTAAATTTTTTTTTTAAATATTCTAATCGACGATTGTAGGTAACTGAATGCGAATGATTAATTAATTCAGTGTCGTTTAATTGCAATTAATAAAAAACGAAAACTACAAGACTGTATATCTATATATATATATTTTTTTTTTATATTTCATAATTAAATGAGCATTATGAGTCGTGCACTTTTGGATTTTCCAAACTTTCTTGAAATTTATTCTAATGTGATTGGATTTTATGAAACAATATATTTATACAAAGATAAAGGAATAACATTGCGAAAATGATATCTGTTATTATATAAATTGATTATATTTCATATTCATCGAAAATATTGTAAACATGAATTAAACTTTGAACAATATATTATTCATTCAAACATTTATTTATTCAATTAGACGTCTTTTAGAAGCACTTTCGAATCGTCATTACATATTTTTAACAATTACCACCGATTCGGAAAGCAGTATCTATGGAGAAGAACCGGCAAGACACTCCATAGCACTTATAAATCCATTCCACTTATAAATAGCGTCGCTGAATCTTTCATCTTTGCTTACAAGGTTACAACTTACAACTATACATTTTTCATGAAGCCGCCATGGCCTTTTACAGTTTATACATGAACAAACTCATACCATACATAATGCAATTGATCACTTGAAAACAAGATAAACATTGAAACTGGAATTGAGAAATTTGTAGGTACTGTTAATTTATGTATGACACAAAACAAGCCAGCATGCTTGTAAAAATATTGAGGTGTTGCAGAACTGCGTTAGTATCAAAATTTATATTATAATGTGTATTCTGAAAGAAGGTAACAATGATTTTGTAAGTTACGAAATAAATTGAAAATTATTATTCTTGAGCATTTAGTAATTGAAGAAAATAAACTTTAACTAAAAAATAATGATAATAACGTTCAAAAAAACTATTCAAGTGTAGGTACACTTGTGTTTTTTTTTTTCTAGTTACTATTAATAAATATATATAAAACAATGAACTATTTTGTTGATACTTTGCAGTGTTGTAGGCAAATATTAGAATATTAGGGTAGACTGGGTACGATTGAAACAAAGGACGGTTGAAACACCACGAATATCTCGCAAACCGTTGGTGGGGGGGTTAGGGGTCCAAGGGGAAAATGAAGCGCACAACTGTTCTAAACACGAACCACAATGTTGCGTCGATCTCCGCGCGCTTCAGCTGATTTTATAAGACCCTATTATGTTTTTATGACCAAAAGTAAGTATTTTTGCTTGGAGATTTTTCCAATTATTGGCGTTTCTATTTAAGTGACAGTATTAAGTGTGCGTTATTGTTTGAAGTGAATCTTGTGGAATATGACATTGTGACTAGTTTTTGTGTATCATTGTTGTTACAATTACTAGAACTGTATTTTACCTAAAGTAGGAGTTGGGGACGGTTGAAACATTTTTTTTGGGTACGGTTGAAACATTGTTTTAATTATTTTTTTGTATTTTTAGATGCCGATAGTACGTGTAAGAGAGATTTCGGGAAGATAAATAGACTTATCAAAGTACAAAGACGCATATGAGGAAGTGAAAACCGGAGATCATTGCGAAAAGCGGCAAAGAAGCACAATTAATCGCTTCCAAGGTAAATTCGAATGCGAGATGACTCTGGCGAGCAAGAAACTAAAAAAAATTGGATATAATAGAGGATATAACAATAGAAGGTATAATAATAGAGGGCGAAAACTCAGGAAGTCTACTATTTACACTGACACATCAGATAAGGAAGAGATAAGAAAAGAGCAAGAATTAATATTGAAACGAAAAAGAGCTAAGTAAGTGAAGAAGCGATTGGATAGAGGAAAAAGGAAGAAATTTGATGGAAGAAAATGTAAAAGTAACACCGAAGAGGCAAAAAAGAAAAAAATACAAGAGGAGATATCATCAGAAGATGAGGAGTAGGTACATCTGTCTTGTTTGTATGTCACCATATTAAGAGAGCAGACCTTATTGTAAAGGAGTTACTTAATTATTGTTAGATTTAAAATAAACAATCAATAAAACATATTTTAATGCTATATTTTGTATTATTTGCATATTTTTTAACTGACCCCAATCACTGTTTCAACCGCCCCTGGTATGGGGACGGTTGAAACAAATCGGATTCATTTTTTTAATTTGATCTGCTATAAAAAATAATACACATGGAACTAAAATCATAGCTCCTATTAGTAGACAGATACATGCTCTTTTATTTAACATATATTTTTCATCGCTCTGGTAATAAAGAGCAAAGTTATGGTCGTTATAAGTGAAATTGTTTCAACCGTACCCAGTCTACCCTATATATTTAAAGCTTTAAAAAAATCTTTCTTTGAACCGACGATAAAACCGCACAATGTAGCTAGCAGATAGGATCAGATAGATTCATTTTCTAAAATAATGCTAAAAATCACATCAGCTGTTGGTTGGATTGTCACCATAACTACCTTAAACATATTTTTTAAACTATACTATACTACCATTATTTAAACTACAAAATAACGCTTTTATTGCGTATCCATTGTTTCCTACTTTAATGACACGATTAGTTAGTAGGTGATCAATCAAATTTAAATGATATCAACATAGTGACACCATGAATGATAAATTGACTTTAATAGTTTCTTATAGCTCTAATGGGCGCTTACACCAAATTTACTGCTTGAGGCGTGGTTCTAATTGTGTTAATATTCTTCTCAATGTGAGAAAGTTTAATACTTAACTGTTGCTTTATACAATTATGAATTGATTTGCGATTGCTTATTGTGTAATGAAATTTATTTACATTTAGATTTTGACACACTGCATTCATTAGCTCCTAAGATCGTTTAAAGTAAGCGTTATAAGCGGGATACTACAGTAAATCTAGCAATAATAAATCGGTAAATCATGTTAATGGATACCACTGGATACTACTACCCTATTTGCAGGTAAAAAATATCGATCTGACCTGTGAAGCAAATGCGCAAATTATAACACGCGATTAAACCAAGAATAGGAATGTTAATGACCTTCATGTGCCATTACAAAAATGTATTTGTCTCACTCTTACATAATTAAATTACTAAACGTTATTGCTTTGCTTACCTAAATTATCGACAAAATATAAAAGGTATAATTTATTTAGTTAAAAATATATTGTTTAATGTATTTGAGATATTTTTTTTTGTAATAATAATCTTTCTCATTCTTATTTTTGCCGTTGGCTGCGCATTGCGCAATCTGCGTGAAAGGACGCTAGCCGCCATGACGCAGGACGCCATCTTGTTGTTAGTTTGCCGTGTAGTGTGCTAAGCGCACAACGTGTTTGTGGACTGATATTATTTCTTTTTTTAATAATTTTTGTTAAGTTATTGTTTTTCTGATAGTTTTGTTGTTTTTTGTTATTATTGGTATTTGTTTTTGTAATTGTGTTACGCATTTTGCTAAAAAAATGAGTAAAAAGGGCGTTGTTTTACATGGAAGAGCTCGGGAGATTATACACAATGTGGACAAATACTTTGAGAGCGAGAAACAGCACAATTCAGAATTGATACAACGATTAAAAGAAGCACGAATTCTGTGTGGACCAGAAGGAAATATAATTTTGAATCATAAAGTTTACGTTAACATTTTGCAAACGCTGCAAAATTCAAATAAAGTGGGTGAGCGAGTTCATTTGGCTACTGGTATAAATAAAAATACGCTAACACGTATCCGACGCGAGACGAGAGATGCGCAGGCTAGCAGTAGTAAGATAACGACACCAAAAAGAAAAGTTCGCGGTAAATCAGTAGTTTGCGAAAGTTTTGAAATTGCAGCACTACACAACATCATAAATACAATTTACACGGTTAAAAAAGAAATGCCAACATTAAATAAAATATTTGCTACTGCTAAGGAAGAATTACAGTATCCAGGTAGTAAAAATACATTAAGACGCATATTGGTCGGGTCATTAGGATACAAATTTAGAAGATGTCCGAGTAATACATTTGCTCTTATACAAAGACCTTATATTGCAGCTTGGCGTGCCAAATATTTGAGACGTATTCGTCAAAACGATGCGATGGGAGCTGAAAAGAAACCAATCATATATTTAGGTGAAACATGGATTCACGCTCTGTATGCTGGGAATAAATTTTGGCAGACAAGCACAGTATCTGGTATCACAAAAAATTATAGCGCAAAACCACGTTGGATTATCACACACGCTGGGGGTGAAGACGGTTTCATAGACGGAGCACTTTTCATGTTCAAGTCCGAATTAAAAACGGGAGATAACCAGGACACATTGAATGGTGGCGTATTTATAAATTGGATTAATGAAAGCTTAATACCCAATATTCCGAAAAATTCTATAATCGTAATGGACAATGCACCTTACCACAACATGGAGTATTATAAGCCTCCGAATATGACCGCGAAAAAAGAAGAAATGCAGTCATGGTTAACAGAGAATAATATAGAATTCGACGAAAATTTCACGAAAGCGGAGCTGTATGAGTTAATAAAAAAGCACAAACCTGAAAAAAACTATGTTATTGATAATATGTTAAATTGCCATGGTTTTGAAGTCTTGAGGCTGCCACCTTACAATTGTGACTTGAATCCAATTGAATTTATTTGGCACCTAATAAAGCGTAGAGTGGCAGCCAAAAATGTAAAATATTTGGAAAGTGAAATGGAGGGTTTGATGCTAGAAGCAATTGCTTCTATTACGAGTGACGACTGGAAGAAAGAATTAAATCATGTTAAACGAATCGAAAATGAGTACTGGCAGAGAGAGATATTGGAAGACGATGATAACTTTAGTTCATTTATAAATACAGGTAACAATGTACCTTTAATTTTATATATTATTTGACGGTATAAATAAAACAATACAGCTACAGTTATTTATAATTTAATTTTACAGGGGATAGCAGTAGTGATGACGACGGCGATGACTACTCGGACAGTGATGCTGGGATGAGCGGAATTGAAGCGGATTCTGATTAATTTAGTCTGTAAATAAAATTTATTATAAAAACATCTTGTTTTGCTCACCTTACCTAAGTGGTTTGAATTGACGGGCAATAAAATGACTAAGGGCCGATTTTTCAATGCTTGGATAAAACTTATCCGTCCAATAAAGTATTACACGATAATATTAAAATGTCACGTAAACTGTCAAATACGGGCAATTAGAATACGTTTTTAAAATGGTAGTTTTATACATTATTCGACGAATAAGTTTTAACCAAGGATTGAAAAATCAGCCCATAGTGTTTTTGTTTATAAAAGCGTAAATATTTATTAAATCCTTTTACTATAGATTAAATTATTATTAGTGTTCATAATTCGCAATACTTTCTCTGTCATTGTTATACAAAAATAACAATGTTTTTTAATTTTCAGCTGCAAATAGATCCAATCTAAAAACACATAACGCGAATGGCACCATTATTATTTTTCCTATCTCGCTGAAACGTATCTCTATGAATAATGAAGTGCCATCTGTACATATAATAAATCTGTATAAGGGTCAATTCTGTACATTGAAAATATTGAAAAAATAAATAGCAGGGGGTGTTACTAGATCGATATCAAACCCAAATATGTGATTAAAAAAACTTTTTGTCTGTCTGTCTGTATATGCTGACATCACGTGAAAACTAACGGTTCGATTTCGATGAAACTTATACCTTATTATACCTTATTATCCAGGGCGTAAAATATAATACTTTTTATCCTGAAAAAATACGTGGAAAAACAATAAATCTTAATTTTTCAGTTTTATCCATAGACGTTGTTCTGTAGAACCGCGAACACATGTTGCGTTACCCGCAGTGGATTCTTTTTTTTTTATAAGATGTCATTGTCAGAGTTACTCAAAATGGAGAAATAAACCATCCACGCGAAGACGGACATCCGCGCGGACGGAGTCGCGGGCGGAAGCTAGTCACAAATAAATGTGGTGTCGCGTTGCACTAATATCTTTATATGCGTATATAAAATTAGACAATGACCTCACCGCCGCTAAATTTCGTACTGAATTTAATTTGCGGTATCCATGTCCCACGATGTGCCACTTTGATAATTTGAAATGTTTATAGGGTTGTGCTTTGGAACTAGTGCAATTAGTTTTGGCCGTTTATCCCAATCCTCTAGCAAAAAAGCTTTGTACAACCAACTATGAATAGGAATGTCAATGACCTTTACGTTAATTTTAAATGAAAAAATGTATGAAAAATACGATTTGATGTTGCTCATCAAACGAACGTTACTGTTTAGCATAAATTAATGATTGGAATTAGAACTATGACGTCACAATATGGCGCTAGGTCGATTCTATTCTTAGTTGATTCATATAGTACCTACGTACATAATATTTTATAATCCATGGGAACTACAGCGTTTCTCGGTTTAGAATCATTTGAATGTACTGTATTTTGCAGTAAGTCTCTATTTATTGATCTAATTACATAATTTCACACAATGGATCATAATTATGTTAATAATAGATACTTTTAATCAGATAAAGCCCGGACATGTGCCTTCTTTTACTAGATTTAGTTATTAAATAGTTTGACTATTCGTCGTCAAACTGTTTAATTAAAACGAATTAAAATTCACATATACCAACACCCGCATGTGCAAAGAAGTAGCTACAATATTATTTATTATTATTTATAGTAAGACAATAATAACACATTAGTTACATCGTATCTTAATCTTGTATATTACCCAAATGGAAATCACAATATTAGTCTGAACAGATCACAAAATTCACTCACATTTTCATTGACCTATAAAATATCGGGAACATTGAAGCAGCAAAGTTTGTAACTCAAACAAGAAGTAAATTCCAACATTTCGAAGTACGTAACAAAGAACACATATCCGTGTTTACCGCATTTTCGGTTGAAACAACAATTGTTTGAGTTTACACAGGATTATCTGAAAATTTCAGACCATATTGACGCTCTTCAAACGTTGTTTTACATTACTACAAATAAAATACCTACCATGCTAGTAGGTGCTGAACCGTCTTGCCTATGTGCAATTCATAATATTTCATAAAAGATTATAAGAAAAAAAAGGCAAAAGAGATTAAAAGATATACACTATGGAATTATATTGACAAAGCTGCCACCTTCACACAATACTTATAATTACTTAAACATGCATTCATTCAGTTCGTAATAATTTTTTTATGATTATACAGTTTAAATACAGTTTTTATAATACAGTTTAAATCTCTATCTCCGCTCTATAATACAGTCTATGTTGTTATTTTTTTTCGCCGAATCCAAAATCATTTAAGACAATTAAATTAAATAAATTTAATTCAGAATAAAAACAATGTTTCCCTCATAAACTTCTGTTAATCGAAATATACTTCGTTTTTGCATTTCGATCAACCCTTATCCCTTTTATCGTGATTGATAACTACATAATAATGACTATTGTAATGTTATTATTAATGTTTATAATATTATGTCGCTTATAAATCCGAACGCTCGTGACCCGCGTAGTGCGACAATATTGCGAAATACTTAGACTTGAAATATTTAGCCATATTTAGTCATGACAAGAACACTATAATAAATACATTCATTTTGTTATTGTTCTAGAATTTATACAAAATAATTTCAATTCTAAACTTTGTAGGCCTTTGCCTAATTATTATTAGTGCACGCCTCATAACGCGAAGCGTGTGGGTGTGTTCTACTCTCGAAAGACCGCGTTGTGTCAAGTTCACAACATAAAAAAAATGTTGAAATACTCGAAATTGGATATCTATTTGCATATACGTAGGCCGTGAGTTTTGCTCATTGAATTAAGTTTTCATATTACTTTTATCATAACAATTATTTATTATTTAATTATGGTTCATGTACAGTACATAATATGTAAAGTTCAAGACTATGTATTACAAAGAAGGTGTCATTTAGTAACTTCCAAGAATCGCATGTGGACCACCCACAAGCATAACGTTAATGAAATTGTATGATATTTAATTATTTGCATCAAGTTTTGGATTGAAAATTGATCATTGAGAAAGCTTATGTCAGATACAAAAAAAAATATTTAAGCAGGAGTTATTTATTTATTTATTTATTTATTAGGTTTACCAGTAATTGTTACCCAATATAAACAAGTATATATAAAATTAATCTTAAAACTAAGTGTACAATTTAAGGTAGGTAAACACCACATGCATACATTTAAATTTTAACCCATTGAGCCCCAATGGGCCCGATCGGTCCCAGGCACAATAGATTTTCTATTGTGTCTGTGGTTCCGGGGCTAGACAGATTAAAAGGTTTTATACAGGAAACTAAAAACACATCTAAAATCTTAAACTAAGTGATGGACAAGGTACTTAAATTTATTTAACCTAACGGAGAACATATCTAGATCTTTAGCAAAGTTAAGTATGGTTTGAGACGTTCTTAACGTCAAATACTCAAGTCAGAAACCGGCCGTAAAGCTCGAAATCATCCAAATTTCTATAAATAAAATGAATAATTGTATTATGAATTATTTGTTATTCATATTTAATTGGATTTTTTGCTAATAGGTAGCTCACAAAACCAATGTGTTTGATATCAAAACGAAAGTTAAAAATGCCGATTACAAATAATAATTTTCGTAGTTTTTTTTTTCTAATATTCTTTACCTACATACCAGTTTAACGTTTGCGGCATGCAATTAAAACAGTAATTGTTACTTATAATGTTAGTACGAAGCATTTCTCTTCATAGAATGATTCTTCTCAGTAACACCATGTACGGTGATAAGGTAATTCATTTTATCGCTACCGATCTGAATATCAATGAATGCTACATTGTTGTTCGTGGGCCCCTGTCAGTTAGGGTTGTCACTAAATTAAAATATTCAATTTATATTTGGTAAACTTTTCGACGATTTTGTTGTAAAGTTGAAAATTTATTGGAAATTTATTCAATTTAATATCATCGATAAAATATGAATTTATTGTTAATGCTTGTTGCGGTTAAATGCGTATTTTACTGAGTATGTTCCTGTACTTTTGTCTTGTATTTATTAACAGTTACTTATTTAAGCTCTAAACTAAGGGTTAATTATACAAATTGTATCATACCTGAAAAGTAGTTAAAACTTGGCATATTTTGACGAACAATTTTAAATGAAAAAATAATTCGAATTTACCTTTTTTGCCAACCCTATTGTCACCTGTAATAAAAATAATGACTATCAACTACAGGAAATCATAAAACCGAGCAATTCGAACGTGACGATTGATATATTATTTTACCGTTAGTATTGGAAACAGTTTATAAACTATTACTGCGGATCCTTTGTGTTTTCGTAGTGTACTACGAACTTTCGTTGTTGACTGTATAGTCAACAACGAAAGTTACTGAAATTTGCCGTTTATTGCAGCAGTATAATTATTTTCCCTGCAAAATCATAATAAGTGTTTAGTTATGTGAGTTCGATTACTCTAACTTTCGAATTAATCTTTATACATCTTAATATATATAAATCTCGTGTCACAATGTTTGTCCTCAATGGACTCCTAAACCACTTAACCGATTATAATAAAATTCGCACACCATGTGCAGTTCGATCCAACTTGAGAGATAGGATAGGTTTTATCCCGTAAATCCCACGGGAAAGGGAACTATGCGGGGTTTTCTCTGAAAACGCGGGCGAAGCCGCGGGCGGAAAGCTAGTATTATTATAGGTACCTACTTTATAATATTATATTGATTGACTTGATCGGCGTTTCGTAGGTCTTCGATCTAACGACATGTCAAACGCGGTAATTTTTTATTGATATTTTTTTAATTTTAGCTTTCTTGATTCTTGCGAAAAATGCATTTTTAGTAAATAATTACCATTACACCCAAATGTGCAGACATATTATTATATAGAAGTTCATAGTTACATCAATTAAGTACTTATCTTTTGTATAGGTAAATTGTTTAAATTACGATGGAATTGTTTTTAATACAAGTAGGACGTAGGTAACAGAAATATGTAAGTCATGCTATTGACACCATGATTATTAAAATTGAGAAATCTTACCTAAAAATACACATAAAAGAACTTTAAAATATGCTAGTAACAACATAAAAATATATAAGTGTCAAAGGCTTAATGACGAAAATCCGCTTACAAGAATGTCCTATTACAATGATAATGAGACGATACACATTCATTAATTGAACATGGCCCCATTTCCTCGATCACCACGTGGCAAGAATGCCATAAAATGTACGATTAAAATTAATCCGATGATGGCCTGCCGGCTGTCACTGTGCATTTACCATACAAGTAATCCACATGTGTGCTTAAGATTTCTCGCGTGATTGTCTTTTTGGGTCAGAATGTACACGAATTTATAGCAGCATCATAAAATAATCTTTAGCCAATAATTCACTTAAGAAAACTTGTACTTAAGGTGATTCTAAGTCATCATCATCATCATCATCAGCCCATATAAATACCCACTGTTGGGATACGGGTTTCCTATGAGGATACAGGCCATAATCCACCACGCTGGCCAAGTGGTGGTTGGCAGATGATACACGTCGTTGAACTTTTGATTTTTCGATATGTCAGTTTCCAGTGGTGATGTAAGCGCAGATAAAGTAAAAAATCAATTTATTTCCTGCACGCTGGTCTGAAAATCCCGACTTATTGATATGATGTCCGACTTCCTGCTCAATGAGCCACTACTGCACAATCATTTTAAATATTATACAAAAACTACTCAAAGAATTAAATGAAATGTTGTTTGTACTTAATATATCGATCATGGCCCTTTATCCCCTGCCTTTTTATCTCGCCTCTATAGAAGCCTTAGCTTCCGCGTAGCCTGTAACAGTACACCATAAATAAAATAAACCACTATAATATCCTGTCACACATAAATTAGAAGCCTGTGTCAAGTAAATACAGTCAGTACATAGTGCATATTCGTGAGGTCGCTTTGAGTAACAAAGGCTTTAATGTCACCACGTTTTCTATTCTTGTTCGACGCTTAATGAGATTTCTCTTAGAGTTAGCTAATAAAACGGCTCCGCTATTACACACTGAGCATATTAGTTTTAACCTTTTGGATTAAGTCAAATATGAAATACTAATTGCATGTAATAAGTAACTAGTTGACGCATTGTATATTAAGCAAAATTAATGTGTATGAATATGATATCGTTGTGTATAGGTGCTACACAAAAACATATTATTTTTTATTATAAGTCTCACCGCTTGTGCATTTTTTTTTTCGAGGAAAATTTATTTAAATAACAAACAATTTAACATAGGTAAATACATGAGCAGTATTATAGAAAAAAACATTGTACAAAACTGTGTATTACAGGAACAAATCTGACCAGTAAAGAATTCAATTAAAAAGGCACTTCCCTTTTAATTTTTAAGCTCAAACTTCACATACTTTTTATTCACTTAACACTCTTGTGTAAAGAGCTTTCAGGCTACGAAGCTCCAAAGATCCTGCGCCAAAGACCGCACACCAAGGCGTTATCATAGTTTATTTCTCGTACCAACTCGACTAAACAAGGCAGCCAGTCTAACTTGACCTATGCCATCTCACCCGCCCATATACATCGGTACGAAGGAATGGTTTATTGTAACGAGCCAAGGGTCTCGCTAGGCTGGTCGGTGTTGGGTAGTACGACAAGGTAGTACATGTTTATAGCACCCGTTGCAACCGAACTTTGATGTTCAATTTTATGCGATATACACAATGTTACGATTAGTCGATTTTATCATGTGGATAATGGATATTAGGTTCATTATTGGAAACTGATATGGTGTAGAATGATCTTTTAGTACATTGTTAAAAATATATTAACTTACACATCTTTATTTTAATTTATTTTACAAATAGTACAACGAATAATAACGTACTGCACAACTTTCGATGTTATTTTCCGGGTGGTTGGGTGGAGATCACATAAAGCGATTCACACAATATTCGACTAATTCATTCAGTTCAATAAAATTGAATGAAGAAATCGAGAAAAATTACCAATTAATTTTCAATCAGAAATATTTTTCATTCCTCTCTCTAGGTTGATTTTAGATTAAGCAACAGCTTCTATGGATACGGTATTCATAGATTCAGAGTATTTTAAATCAGTCACGGTGTAATTACATAAATTAAAAATATTTAAAAAGTAGAAGAAGATCACGAAATTGTTCTTTTTTACGTACTTATATAGTAATATATTATTCTCTTGGAGGTAACAATAAAATAAAGATTTGGAACACAAATGACCGTAATTAACTTCATAAGATTGTTCTGAGCAAAAAGCGCCTCAAGAAAAAGAGTACCAGATATTAATCGAAACCATTTATAAATGTAGTTCTTAATATAAATTACAACGAATTACACTATCGCTAGGAGGTTTCGCTAATCTTTAAATTTAACCACTTCGATAAACATACTTACAAAGATAATACTAGTACGTTTTAGGACAATATGATGAATCCTAATGCCATGCAAGCTTACAATTTACAAAGTCAATGCTAGATAACCGATCTTAAAAGGAGTAGGATATAAATTTTAATATTTTTCCCAGACTCACTTTTGTATTGATTAGCCTAGTCAACACTATGAATAAAGTTTTGCGCATTGTTATACAAAAATATTTGTATTAAAAACAAGCCCGTCATCATGGTTATGTCGTGGTCATATCGTAGATTTGATCATTTCATGATATGAGTGGCCATTTCACGAAATGGTCGCATTTCATGAAATGGCCAACATGGTTTGATCAGATCGTTAAATTGTCAACGTTTCACGATATGGTCATCCACATTTGGCCAGATCGTATAAAATATATAAAGTCCATAAAACATTAAAAAATTCTGAATATTTTTAGAACTTGTTTATTGTCATATAAGTTAGTGCCACGGCAGTGGCCGGCGAATGCCAGAAGCGAATGGTTTTTGCAATAGAAAACATTTAGGTTAGGTTAGGTTAGACTTTAATAAAGAACGCACGAGCCGAGCGAGCAAAGCGAGCGTGCCGCGGTAGCGGCCGGCGAGTGCCAGAAGCGAATCGCTTTTTAAAAAAAGGAACAATTATAATAACATAGGATATATAAATATATTTATGTAAAGGATTTTAGACGCATTTTTTCCTCAATATAAGATATCCGCATTTTCCATAGTACTTGAACCTCTTCGTCGTAAATTATTTGCTATGACTTTCTTCATATTGTAATAAAACGAACTATGAAGTTTTAAATTGCGAATAATTAAATTTTTGCCAGCGGCCGCCATCTTATCACATAAACACAGCGCTTGCAGCGCCTCTACCAATAATTAATGTAACTATTTTACGATATGATCAAATAATTTTGATAAGAAATCGTTTCTCGATATGGCCAACTAAACGCGCGGTTTTTTCATGAAATGATCAAAATTATTTGATCATATCGTAAAATAGTTACATTAATTATTGGTAGAGGCGCTGCAAGCGCTGTGTTTATGTGATAAGATGGCGGCCGCTGGCGAAAATTTACTTATTCGCAGTTAAAAAATAATTCGTTTAATTACAATATGAAGAAAGTCATAGCAAAGAATTTACGACGAAGAGGTTCGAGTACTATGGAAAATGCGGATACCTTATATTGAAGAAAAAATGCGTCTAAAATCCTATACATAAATATATTTATATATCCTTCTATGTTATTATAATTGTTTCTTTTTTAAAAAACGATTCGCTTCTGGCGTTGTTTATTAAAGTCTAACCTAACCTAACCTAACTGTTTTCTATTGCAAAAACCATTCGCTTCTGGCATTAGCCGGCCGCTGCCGCGGCACTAACTTAAATGACAATAAACAAGTTCTTAAAATATTCAGAATTTTTCAATGTTTTATGGACTCTCTATATTTTATACGATCTGGCCAAATGTGGATGACCAAATCGTGAAACGTTTACGATTTAACGATCTGATCAAACTATGTTGGCCATTTCATGAAATGCGACCATTTCGTGAAATGATCAATCATTTCATGAAATGAGCAAATCTACGATATGGCCACGACATATACAAAAGGAACCTAAAGTAATTACTAAATGTAGCTCGCTGTTTCTGATTACAATTGCGTCGAAGCTATCCTAATGTAGGTATCTAATCTTTTTGAAACATACATCGTATGAGTTGATAGTCATGTTATTAATGATAAGGATTAATATCGAATTCGTAGATTTTTGTAAAGAATTTGCTATATATAGTACCTACCTAACTAATTATATGAATTATAAAACTAACTAAGATAAATATCAATGTTTGCCTTTAAACTTTATTTTGCATAATATATCGAACACGATTGTCGCTTTTTTATATCTTTGTCATATTATATTTTCGTAAAACCAGAATAAAATGGTACTTATTGCATATAATAATATGTTTCCTTTCTTTGTTGTAAAATAAAGTTTGCAAAGCCAGATTTAAGTCTGGCTAATGTCGTCGGTCATTGCTACGTTTATAAATATTTGAGTAAGACATTTAGATTTTTTTTAGTGTAAACAGGCGTAGAGCATTCTTTCGTTGTTCTTAGTGCGTTAGAAAAAAATCTATACAATTTTCTAGTACTGAACAACACTGAATACGAGTTTTTGTTTACACTAAAAGAACACGAAAGGATGCTCTTGCTCTAGCTCTAACATAGAGCATGTTCGTTTGGTCTAAATGCACTGTTAGAGGATTGTCAACTAAGTCAAATATGTAGTACTCTTGTATGAGCTCTTTTAGTTCAATGTTTAATTCGCAAAGAAAACTTGTATTTAAATCATTTTCCGCTTAATTAAATTTGTTTACATTAATGTCAAACCCGTAATTCCGTCTGAGTGTTCCCTTGGGGTAGCTAAGGCAAGGAAATAATGGTAAAGCAATCGTTTCAACTCATTTATGTAGTGTTTAATTAGGCAATAAAATTTAAATGTGTACAGGATGAGGACATTTAAATAAAAGCATTATGAGATTTATATTGATGGTATACACGTTGTCAAATACGTACATAAGATATTTTTATGTAAATCTTAGTCAGTATATCGGTTTTGAGTAGTCAATGTAGTGGATGCAGTTCACTGGGACTTCAAAATACAATTTTTTTAAATACAATTGGTTAAATTCTTAAAACTAAAGCTAAGCTAATTTTCATTTTTATTCTCTAGCTAATAGCATATAGCTATTGCTTTTCCTCTATGTTCTGGAAGAAACACTTTAATTTGTAAAAAAATATCATCTTATACGTAGAATAACTATCTATGGATTTAAGTAATGAAGCTCAAAATAGAATGAACTCTTAATCTTAAATATAAATAGATTTAATCTATTGTACATCGTTGTAATTGATTACAATCATATTATGTACTTATTTAATTTGTAGGCTTGTCTCTCTATACATTTATCTTGGAAGTATCCAAGCTTTTAGTAGATTAGTTTTACCAAACTTACTTTTATTTTGTTAGAATTAGTACGTATTTTTAGAGCTTTATTTTAAATATTATTTTATCTATGCTGACCCGTGTGGAGACTTGTCAAACGAATTTGTTATACATTTGGCTTCAAAAGTAACATAGTTTTATAAAATTTACCCCCATATTTACAACGAATTTCTAGAAAGTCTATCTTTGAGCTATCCTAAACTATAAACAAAAACAAGCATGTTGTAATAATTTAAGTTTCAAAGTATAATTAACTACTGAGTTTGCGCTGTAAGTTGATGTCAGTCAATCAATAACCTTTCGTTTAATCAATTAAAAACATAGTAATTATTAAAAATGTGTGGCGAATTTGACCAATGTTATCAAAGGCTGGTTTGACAACGGATCAAACGGTTCAACCTGTATTAAATACATTTAGATTTTAGAACTATTTAAGGTATATCGGGTGTGCGGTACCGGCCCATGACACGTTTCAGGCCGCAGCAATCAAAGTTGTAATTAGCAGCTAGTGAAACAGCAAATTAAACGTCCTTTCATGTGACAAATTTACGCGAGACTATCGCACAGGGGGTTTATTTGTGAAGCATGCGTAAATGCGTATTTAAAAATTTATTATGGGCCTTCGGTACTATGGGCAGCGTTGGGCGAGTAGAGGCAATCACGATAGTGTAGAGGGCCTATTTAGACATTTGTCTATGATTGCCCGTCGTTGTAGATGTTTATTCATAATGGGGGCAAACATCGACGATCATTTGTTGGGCCAACGCTGCCCATTGTGAAGAGCTAGGGATTCTGTAGAATTCAGAGTCTTAGTTAACGGAATCTTTACCTTTTGCTTCCATCGTTTTGATAAGAAAGATCGACGTTCGCTGTTTCATCAATTTATATGCAAGTCAAGTCAAGCAAGTTGTCATATCGGACTAAAAGCTTAAAATCATCATATATCAAAACTGTATTGGATTATAATATGTATATCGTCATATCTAACATAAAATATAGAATATTGGCATCTAGCTGTATCTCCTTGATACCAGCATATTTCACAACATTTTATTTGCCATTTGATTTCAATAATACTATAATCTATCCTTAGATCTCATTGTAAATACTTGCTTCATGAGCTTACCAACAATAAGATATGCTTAGCTGTACAGTGATTACGTATTCAATTTAAACGGATGCATACATCAGTAGGTACTTGCATAAGGTACGTGATTGACTGTTTCGTCAATAGCCCTATTGTAAACGTCGATATAATATAATAGTTGTATGTTAAATTCCGAACACAATGTAACGGTAAATAATGTCCATTTATGATAATATATTTAGTTACTAGTTTTGAAAGATTCGTGGTGTCATGTATCTTATAGAGCCGTTAGTTATCTCATAAATGCTCTGGAAGATTTTATTGATTTCATTCATTTTTAGAAAATCAAAGTTTGACTCTTTGACATACAAAATCTAAAGATGTTGACTTATTTTTATGAAAGAACGATTTTATTGCAGAAGGAATACCTACGCCATAATATCAACATCGATGATCGAGGCAGATAATAACGAATTTTTTTTATCCGGTGAAGCATTTTTCGGTCCTTGAACAAATCAACTATAGTAGTCTAAATTGCGTTGCTTAACTTGTCTTATAATGTAAAGCTGTCTTGCCAATAAAACTTAAAATGAACGCAAAACGATTTATCCAAAAACAAAACTGCTATTCGTGACTCAGGCAGAAATAATAACGCTATCGAGTAATTTGAGAATAACACTGCGTACGCGGTCATGTGGACATTTCAAATCTGACGAGGAAATTTGTGAAATTAGATGCCCATCTAGTATTTAGCTGTGGCTATTGGTTTTATGTTTTGTGGTCGTAATTAGGCACGTAATTAAGCAAACAGCGGTGGGTAATTTTGTGGTGACGCTGATAATGTTGTTGCTAATTTCAATTCTGCTTTGGATTCATTTTGCGAATACTCATTCCAATTTATTTGTGCCAATGTTAATTGAAGTTCAATACACTTTTATCGTAAAAATGGTAATGTAATTTATGTACCGATAAGGTAGACTAATGAAATATAATTTATAATGTTGTCGTTTAATTGAAATAATATGAAATTGTTGTAAATTTGCTCTTTCTGTTTCCATTAAACTGTGTGTTTTTAAACGAAGATTTTAAGGATTGCGAATATAAATAATAATTGATGTTGATGTTTATGAAAACGATAAATCTAGATTTAATCAATTTCATGTAATTCAACAATTTTGTCGTATTAGTAATAATGTTTTCTGTTTTATACTATAATATGTCTCATAAAACAAAGGAATCATCGACCTTTAACTGTAGTTGCCAATAATAGTGCATACATTTCTAACTTCTTTTGCTAATTAATACATTAGTCACTGGCATAGTACCAGGTTTTCTTATGATAAAGATAAACAGAAAATATGATGTCTAATAGTAGGTAATTGCAAACGCGTCTAAATACAAAGAGTTGCTGTTAAATTTCACACATTCTTTTTATTTCTTTCAGGATTGGGTGATGACTGACAAAAATATGAATATATTTCAAAATATTCATTTGGAAATATTCCACGCTGCTACTTTTAAGCGCCGAGTACAAGAGTGTTCACAATTAATTATAATAATA